>JAZGTJ010002507.1:9683-41850 GCA_036877575.1 Botia almorhae
AACATTGGCTTGCACTTCATCCTGCAGCATCTGGACAGACCAGGGACTTATGCGAGGATCCTGTTTGTGGACTTCAGTTCGGCCTTCAACACCATCATTCCTTTACTCCTCCACACCAAACTAAACCTACTTTCTGTTCCTAGCCCTAACTGTCAATGGATCACCAGCTTTCTGACAGATAGGCAACAGCTGGTGAGACTGGGAATTTCACATCAAGCAGCCGCATCACCAACCCTGGCGCCCCTCAAGGTTGTGTTCTCTCCCCACTGCTCTTCTCCCTCTACACCAACGACTGCACATCTAAAGACCCCTCTGTCAAGCTCCTGAAGTTTGCAGACGACACCACGGTTATCGGCCTCATTCGGGGCGGTGACGAGTCTGCCTACAGACAGGAGGTAAAAGAGCTGGCTGTCTGGTGCAGACACAACAACCTGGAGCTGAACAAGCTCAAAACTGTAGAGATGATAGTAGACTTCAGGAGGAACCCCCCTGCACTTTCCTCACTCACCATCATGGACAGCACTGTGGCTACAGTGGAGACATTCAAGTTCCTGAGATGTTTCATCTCCCAGGACCTGAAGTGGGACACTCACATCGACTCCATTGTGAAAAGGGCCCAACAAAGGGTGTACTTCCTCCGCCAGCTGAAGAAGTTCAACCTACCACAGGAGTTGCTGAGACAGTTCTACTCAGCCGTCATCGCCTCTGTTCTGTGCACATCAATAACTGTCTGGTTTGGCTCAGCTACAAAATCAGACATAAGAAGATTGCAGAGAACGGTTTAGACTGCTGAGAGGATTATTGGTGCTCCCCTGCCCACCCTTCAAGAACTGTATACATCCAGAGTGAGGAAAAGAGTTTCAGAAAATCACTCTGGACCCCTCACATCCAAGCCATCCCCTATTTGAACTCTTACCATCCGGCCGGCGTTACAGAGCCCCAAATATCAGGACTACCAGACGCATGAACAGTTTTTTTCCCCAGGCAATCCACCTTATGAACAGTTAAAATGTTCCTCTGCATTCCATCCTATCACCTATAGCACAACTGTACATACATATTTATTTGTCAATTTATTTTTTACAAATTATATTTTTTTTGTCCTATTTTTATTTTTGGTTTACTTACGCTTTAGATGTGTATTTTCTTATTCTCTTATTTGTTTTGTCTGTGCGTTGTTGTCTCTGTGTACTGGAGGCTAATAACACTGAAACAAATTCCTTGTATGCGCAAGCATACTTGGCAATAAAGCTCTTTCTGATTCTGATTCTGAATTGATGCTGTATTGGCCGCAAAAGGAGGCCCTACACCATACTAATGAATTATTGTGGTCTAAAACCAGGCGTTTCAGTTTCATTGTCCAACCACTGTATGTATGTATATATATATATATATATATATATATAGAGAGAGAGAGAGAGAGAGAGAGAGAGAGAGATTTGGAGGAAGCAGTTAGGGGTAACAAAACCACAATGGGGTCATTGTAAACTATGCTGTAAAAAAAACAGGATGTTAAACTTAGAAATATAGTGCAAGTTGTTTAAATAATAATATAGGAAAGAATCCTATATTAGCTCAAGCAACATCCCTATATAGAGATGCTGATGCTGTGGGAACTTGTATGTGTGTGTGCAAAAGGTTAAATGGCATATAAGTTGTGATTTGTAACCTCTGTAATGTCATTGCAGCTATAAATTGAGAAACGACCAAGGGAACGAGGCCGAACCTCGTGGTGAAGACATCCTGCTGTTCTATGTGACTGCTCAGTATTTGGTTAATAAAACTGATACATCTTGGATGGTGATATTTTAGCTTCTCTTAAACAAATCTCTGAGTAGTTACACTATAACCTATTATCTGAACTTGAACAGAACTTGCGTCAAGCTCCAGAGGATGAGCCCTACTGAGTTCAGTCCGTAAACCACCGAGAACGGTCGAGCACCTGGTACCGTTCTCAGATCAGAAAGTGAGAGCAAATGGTTACATTTGCATAGCATGTTTGAGATTTTGACACATTTGTTGGTTTGCTGGGTTTTCTAGGCAGGGTAGAAATAAGAACTTTCATATTTCCCACATTGATAGTACAGGCATTGGTCACAAGAAGTTCTCAGCAATATCCCAAACGACTTCCTTCAGAAGACTGTGCATTCTATCCCTGGCCGCTTAAGAAAAATGGTTGACGCCTCCGGTGCTTACTTTGAAATTTAAAGAGATGCTTTCATTTTTCTATGTAATAAAGTACATGTACAATTTGCTTTAATAAATTTGTTTTAAAAATATGGAATTTATTACCCATTTTAATGCCTAGTTACTTTTCAACCATCCTGTATATACCACTAACTCATAGTCTATATTTGGACAAACATTCTAGAGATTATTAGACTTACAGATCACAAATGCTCTGATTTGTTGCATTGACAATTTTATCAAGTCATTATTAATGTCTTTTATCTGACTACTTAAAATAATGCATACATAATATGACTAGCCTGACTAGCTTAGATGTACTTCAGAAATTTATTTTCCACCCTTCTCCTTATATTTAAAAATATCAGTCATTCTTTTAAAGTAATTATGAAAGTTTTAAATTTAATGTTAAAATATTTTTCCCATTTTAGTTTAGCCAGACATAGCAACACTGATTTAACTAATGGCATGACTTTGGGGCAGGACTAACTGTTTGCCCAATCAATGGTAGACGTCTTGTCAGGAAAATCTTTATGAAAACAATCAATATTTTTCAATTTCACTTGGTGGCGCTAGTTGCAAAGAAATGACTCACTTCAACTTTCATTTTTATCTCTTTAAAGACTCTTAATCCAAATGTTTGAAAGTGCTTTCCTTAGGTAAAAATTTATTTTTCCAATATGATTATGGAGAAGAACCAAATATAAACACCTCAGTGGCTGCTGAGCATTGTATTCAATGTGCAGAGTATTACATACATTTAGAATAAACTCAGGTCATATACACACGGGCCAGAAACTCCTATACTATTTATTATAGTAATTATAGCCAGAAACTACTATAATAGTAAAATATAATCATAGTAAAATAGTAAAATTTACTATAATCATTATAGTAAAATAATTTCTTATTTAGTTTAACAAGAATGAAAGCATTGCAGAATAAGTTGCTAAGCAGATTTAATTTTTTGATGATGATTATAAAGTACTAACAAATGTGTATGTTATGTGCAATCTCGTGATGAGTGATGTATGTGTAGTCTGGACATTTTAGAGAAGTTCATGAGTTGGGTAAAGATCAGATAGAGTTTAGTTTAACTGAAAAAAAACATTGAGGGATTCTTATTGGCTCAGCAAGCATAAGATGTTATTTTAAACTAACCGCAAGGACGGTTTGAACCGGACTGGAACTGTACCCTAAAAATAAGGAACCTCCAGCAGGGTGTACGTGACCTAGGGGGTATATAGTGAGACTACATGGAAGAATAGGCGTGCATTCATCATTGGCTTTGTGTGATCACACATGAATGTATCAAGTGTTGTATGCTGTCTGAGTACAACTCTTAAATAAATTTTTTATTTGATTAAACTACTCCTTCGACTAGACATCTCTTATCTGCTGTTTTGTTTTTTTGAAATGAGAGAGTATGTGAGTATGTGAGAGAATGTAATCAGACATAAGTATATGTGCGTACTCTTCAGTCACCCAAAAGAACCAGTGTATTTGGAGTGAGATTTCCTGTTTCTGTGGATGAAGTGATATTTTAATAAAAAATAGTAATTTGAGACTAAAAGGCTTACAGAAGGGGAAAGACTGGTCAATCGGGGCAGTGAACCCTCAGCCAGTGTGCTGAAAAGTACAGTGCATAGTTAGGATAAGTTTTCCAGAGCAAGTTTGCTACAGCCAGTGTTAATATTACAAGAGTTTGTGAAAGAGAACCTTATTAGTCAGTGTACTATAACCAGTGTGTTAGTACACTGACTAATGTACTTCTTTTTCCTGTTTCGTCTTTTTCCTGAGGGTCAGTGTGTTTTGCAAGTTTGCCGGACACAAACCCTTGTAGGAAAATTAGTTTGAAGTCAGTGTACTCGCAACTATTGCATTGTGCATACGGATTTGTGAAGAGATAACCTTATTAGTCGGTGTACTACAATCAGTCTAACCTTTCTGCAAGTTTGCAAAACAACAGGGGAAATGAGATTGTTTCCTGGGTAAGGTTACCCACCTGTTGTGAAAGGAAGCAGGTTTGCTTTTAGCTAATGCTCAGGTGTTGCAGGGTGGTAAAAATAGTATAACAAATTGTGAAATAGATGGACGAGTAGATTTAGTGACTAGTTATTACAATTAGTGGTTCACAATAGACATTGCGTTGAGTGTAAACAAAGGGGTTTAGCATATTTTGACTTCAATAAAATAACCAAAAAATTTCACAAACAAATAGAAATAATTCAAATAAAGGTAGAAAGTGTATTGATCTTTCATACTCATCCTCATATACCGGTTAGATTAACAGAAAGTAGAGACTTTTGGGCACTTAAGACTAAAATTTTAGAAGAGACTATAGCTCACACATCTCTCCAATGGTGTTAAAAAACTCAAGTCCCAGGCCATGGTTTGCTAACTGCCTGGTGTACTGACCTTAATCATACAACCAGACAAAATAAGAAATGTAAAGATCATAATATACCATTTTATCAATGGCCCCTAGAGGGAATGTGGCTCAAAGAAAACATATCGCAGACTAAAAAAAATGGCTTGTAAAATATAAAGCAAAAGGTGGTAGCAAAAAGCGGTAAGCAAAAGTAAAAAAATTAATTACAGGTATGGAATTGTGGTTGGCTGCCAGGAAAAAATGGAGTGAACAGGTAGAGGTACAAGTGGTTAAGAGAACTAAAACCTTAAAAAACAAAAAACGTAAGAGAGATATTCAAGAGAAAAAAGAAGCAGAGATCAATGCTTCTTTCAGTCACACAGCGGCGTCACCATCATGCTGAATAGGCGTGTAGTCAATTATAGATCCTCCCCCTATAGAGAAGGGATGCACCCTGTGTTAAATTGAGTGGTAGAGATAGAAGGAAATGTAGAGCTTAAATACCCAGATGAGGAAGAGTTAGTGACCCCCCCCCCCAGCAGGCAGGAGAGTCAGACACATGCAGAAGAGAGGAGAGAGGAGAGAACAATAGAGACAAGTGTTGAAAGTAAAAGACAGGGAGAGAAAAGAGAAAAACGATTAGATAAAATGATTGAACTGATGAAAGAAGAAATATTGCTTTTATCAACTCCAAGCGATGCTCACCATAGCACTGCTCAAACTAAGAAGGATGCTCAGAAAAATTATGGGAGGTTAATGAAAATGGGAGCGAAATTTAATAAGAAATATTCAAGAGGGTTTGGTGATGTAGATCTGAACTGAATAAAAGGGACAGACAGCAAGGAAGTTCAGATACAAAACAGCAATGACAGAAACAACAGATAAAGAGGAAAAAGAAAAATTAGCAGATTTCTATCAAAAAGAACCTTATGTTCTATCCCCTTTTAGAGGAATGACCAGGTCAGGAAGATGCTTTAGATCAGATCCAGGTCAATACCCACTAAGAGTAGAAGTTAGATAAGTAGTGTATGAAGCATGGGCACATAGAGACTTAGAAACTATGATATTTTGCTGCCATCACTGAGGGATGATGCTGGGCCATGGATAGGAGCCTTAGAAAAAGAAACACAAGGGCAGGCATTGGCAATAGGAGATGTGAAAGCTTTATTGGCTAAAACAGTGGGCCTGCAGGAAATGACTGATGTTTTGAGAACAGCTGGTTCGACTCAGTGTGTGGGTACCTCTGACTTTGATGGCCAGAGTCTGGATAATCACAGGGGATGCCTATGGTCAGCCCTGGGAAATCACTTTCCTGTGAAATTTGATAGTGCCAAACCATACCCTCCTCCACTGGGGAATGATGACTGTTCTGCATGGGTGTCAAAACACATCGCAACCTGGAAAAGTCAAGGGGTGCAGAGGGACCCCACCCAAGACCCAAGGAATCTTAAAACAAGACTGTTTAGAAAAAGCATCTTTGAGGCCCTACCTAAGCCGGTGCGAAAAAAACTCTCTGACACACCTGGACTAGACACAATGCCTTACACCCAATGGGTAGAGACTGTCAAACATCATGCCTCCAGACACCAGCAGCAGAAAAGAGACCTAGATCAACAGTCTAAAGAAATCACTAGAAAGCTGACTCAGGCAAGCCTCGAAGAAAAGAAAAAGGCTAAGGCTAATAGGGGAAACTTTGTGGTGAGCTGGGCAGGAAGGGGAGGAATGGGAGGAGGCGCATGCACTGAATCAAACAAATACTCAAGTAAAACATGTTGAAATCAAAAACCAAAATCGTGATAAACAGAAATCCCTCAGCCGGTGGTAGTAAATGTCATATCTCAACAGGGCAGACAGAGAAAAGGCTTTCAGAATAGAGAAAGAGGTAAGGAAAGAGGAAGTGATCAAAATTGAAACCTTTTTGAGGGAAAATTAAAGGACCTTTTTATGGGCAACAAGATACATGTTGGGGATGTGGAGAGATGGGACAGTGTTCAAAAAACCCATGGAGACAATGGGAGTGCGCGGAGAACGCTGTGGGGCAGAATGTGGCAATATTCCAGGGTGGACTAGCCACAGCAATAGTACACCAAAACGAGGAAAACAAAGACAGGCCATTAGCTTAGTATTCCACGTATCTGACTGATATGGCAGATTTGACGCTATGTGAAATGAATTGTGAAGCATTGTTATGGGCCTATAAGAAAGCGAGCCAATTAGCTTTATGTGGACACATAGAACTAAGATCTACACATAAGGTTGTAGGAATTCTGGAACAACAGAGGTTCAACCTAGTACCAAATCAAATCAAATCACTTTTATTGTCACATCACCACAGCCTAGGTGATTGAAATTCTTGGAAGCGTGCTCCAGACAGTGCAGGGACAATGAACATTTAGACAGGTTTATACAGAAGACAATGTGCAATATATACATACATACATACATACTCAGATTAGACATATTTACAATTAGAAGAGATGTGCAAAAGAGGTATTTTTAACATGAAATTGTGCAAAGAGAGATTGGGGAGAGCAGCACATAGTGCAAAAGAATGTAGTGCAATGATAAACATATATTATTTGTATCTTATGAATGTAATGTGTGCATAAAGTGCAGTGATAAGTAATAAAGTGCAGTGCTGTTAGGTGTATTGATTCAGATTGTTCATTAGCCTGATAGCCGTAGGGGAAAAGCTATCCTTCAGTCGGCTAGTGTGGGATCGGATGCTGCGATAAATACCAAAGAGGAGACTAATGTTGCTAGAAAAAGCTAACTTATTCATCAGAGTCCTAAGGACAGTAAACAAAGCAGAAAAGCTACTTTACTGTAAGGAAGGCTTCCCGCATTTGTGTGAAACAGATAACATCAGAGATATGAAACTGAGAAAAGACCTAGATTGTGTCATGTGCCGTGGGAAGGTAGTCATGATTTCTTTGTAGACGGGTCATGTTACAAAAATGAGGAAAAAGCTGCATGGGTTACGGTGTGGTGGGAGGGAGCTGTAAAGGTGGCATTCCAAAATTTCAGGTGATTAGAGGTGTTAGAGTAGCAGAAGGACTGCAATTAGCACAAAGGGCAGAGACCATGGCCCTGACAGAGGCCTGCACAGCAGGAACAGGCCTAGAGGTAAACATATACACTGACTCAGCTTATGGGTTTGGAGTAGTGCACTATTATTGGGGAGTGTGGAAAAGCAAGAACTTTGTAAGGAGTAATGGTAAGCCCATAAAGCATAAAGAGGAAGTGCTGAGATTAATGGAAGCTATAAGACTGCCAACCAAAGTGTCAATAATCAAGTGTGCTGCCCACACTAAAAGTTCAGACTATGTAAGTAGAGGAAATTAAATGGCAGACAGGGAAGCTAAAACCGCAGCTCAACGAAAAGACAGTGTTTTACAATTAGTAGTTACTAGAAAGCAAACCACACAGGAAACAACAGAGACTGTGACCCTGACAGACAGGGAATCTATCACTGAAGCACAACAGACTGCAACACCATTAGAAATATTAGACTGGAAGTCAAAGGGGGTAACAGAAACAAATGGGGTTTATAGAACAGAACAGCAGCACCTAATAATTCCCCTCAGGATGGAACAAATAATAATGTTAAATGCACATGGTAGTCACCATTGTGCAAAGGGGGAGATGGTAAATACCATCCTCAGAAAAAGACATTTCTGGTTTCCAGGGATGCAAGCAAAAATTGCGGAATTTTTTGAACAATTGTACAATATGCATGGAAAAGAATGTGAAACCATCCATTCGCCCCATGAGACATTTTCCAACACCAGTAGGGCCATTTGTACATTTAATAATGGATTTTGTAGATATGATACAGCCAGTCAAAGGGAAGAGATAGCCAACAGAGTGCAGAAGTTGTTGCTACATCCCTAGCAAGGGAAAAAAATACCAAGATTTGGGTTACCTAGGATAGTCCAGAGTGACATAGACCAGGATTTCAGGCCAACCTTTTGAAAAACGCCATAGCCTACTTGGGCATTGAACCTAAATTTGGATCAGTTTACCATCCACAGTCCCAGGGAATGGTCGAACGAATGAACGGCGCCTTAAATGCTAAATTGTCAAAAATCTGTGCACAGACCAAATTGTATTGGGTAGCTTTACCGATTGCGTTAATGGCCATACGTTCTGGAACCAATAGAGAAACACGTTTGTCCCCTCATGAAATGGTCATGGGAGGACAAATGTTTAGAGCTGATCAATGTGAAACTAAAGTTGAAAACATAACAGATTTGAAAAAAGAATTGGATGTGTATGTGAATGCATTAATGAGAAACCATAAAGCTATTTTGCAGACAGAATCCAGACTAAGAACTGCACCTGGGGAGGAACCAGACAAACCAGTGTTCCCAGTTGGATCGTGGGTGTATATAAAAGTCTTAACAATTCATTCACATTGAATTGTAAACAAATTGTGAACAATACAGCTAATTGTGAAGCATACAGCTAAACAGCATCTTATTCTGGATTACTGTAGCCTACAGGAATTTATAGGTCAGTATCAGGCTGACTGGCACAGGAAGCGCTGGAAAGAGCTAGAAATATTCCTGGCTGAACTTAGTGGGTAATAGCTGGGTGGTTTCTGCACTCTGCCAGCACTCAGACTGCAGCAATGTAGCAGTTTCTTGCTCATTCTTCTATTGCAACATGGAGAGTGTTGGTATTGGTTGGACCGTCATACAGCTCCCCAAAGATGTGATGCCTTGGAAGGAACCTGTAAGGAGTAGAAAATGGTACTGCAAGTCCTGATAGACTGACAGACAGAAAGACAGATATGCAATACAGTCTATTGCATGATTCAGTGCAGCTGTTTCCCTATCACAAAGTCTTCCAAGTTATGAAGATTTATTCCACATATCAAATTAATATTTACTAATTATGATATTGAGCAATACATATTTAAAATACCAAAGACTGGATGTTTAATCTCTTTCTGTTTGTCTATAACTGTATGTGTATAACTATGATTCAGGTTTTGTTTCCATTGTGGGAAATGATAGAAAATCAAATGTGTGTATTTGTGTTTGTGTTCTGTATTTCAGGGCTTTGGGAGTCTGTCTGGGGAACACTGGATAGGAAATGAGTTCAGAGTGTATCAGAGGCAGTAGACTCGGAGAGTGGAACTATTAGACTAACAGGAGGGCAAGGTGGCCTTCTCACAGTATGACAAGTTTTACCTGGGAAGTGAGAAACAACACTACAGGTAACCAGGAGCTGGGTAAATTAACCATGACAAATGAAATTCAAATTCATGACAATCTCAAAGGCAGATGGTGTTGAATCCCCACAGCAACATATTTTATATCTGTATTATAAATCTTACAGCATAGCTGTGTTGTTTAAAGCAGTGTGTGTTGTAAAACCTTTGAATTGTTGTCCTGCTTTTATGTGTTGCTTAAGGAGCGTGACGCATGACTGCTCTTTCATAAGCTGCCTTTTATACCAAATGTAATGCCGTGAAATAAGGTCATTCACATTCTCATAGCCTCTAATGTCATTATTACACAGAGACAGGAGAACAAATGTTCAGGCATGCAGGTTGACATTACTGCTGTCAGTAATCTTTTCATCAGCTTATTTTGTTTCAGTGTTTTGTTTTTGTTTGTTTTTACAGATCACTATGTGATACTTGTTTGTTAACAAAACATTCTTTAAATACACAACCTAAGTTCCCAAAGCCTAAGTTCCCAGAATGTAATGTATTAATGCATGCGTTGTAATTCCAGTCAGTGACTGGAATTTTAAGAATGTGCCAAAATGTTTTTGTTTTTCTCTCAAGGTCTGTGAAACTTGTTTTTGAAAGTCTTTTTGTAACAAAACATCTTTTTTGAAAGTACACAGTATGTACTCATGCGTCAAATATAGTATTTGGCGGTTGTACTGTGTCTTGCTGCTTTTATAGTGTCACACATTATTAGGGGACCCTGTTTAAAGTTAGGATTATCTTAATGCTGCAAGCCCCTTACCATACCGAATCAAACACACCTGCATTGGGCTGCACAATATACTAAAACTATCGAAATATTACAAACATACACTTTGCAATAGGAATATCATAATGGTTTGCAATAGCTGAATGATTTAATACTTCAAAAGGTTATATAGAGTCAGATAATGTTTGTGGAATAATTTATGAGCTTTAACTGTGGAGCTTCAATACCATTTGTATCAAGACGTTTGTATATGGGAAAATTCTACCAAGCTAAATAATAACAATAAAATTACTATAAAATTAAAAATGAACAATTAAATTACTATGATCTGATCTGTCAATCATAGCAGACATATTAGCAACACTGCAAATGTATTTTAAATAAATTGTTCACAAACCAGGGAAAGTATTTCCTTCTCTGATCTGACTTGAGTTTTGAGTTTTTTTATTTAAAACTAATAATTAATATTAGTATCAGAGGTAAAAGGAATAAAATGTTGTAGGTTTTGTTTGCATATTTTAAAAATGTTTTCTAAATGAGCAATTAACACTTTGCTTTAACATCTCTTACTGATCATTTGTTCATAAGTCTGGCCGTGATAAGTTTCTGGCCCTATTTTGTACTTTAATTACACAAAGTGCCATAAAGCTAAAGTGACTCTTTTAGGACAATATACCAAAATGTATCAATCTGATCAGCTGTTAGAACTGTAAGATACTAAATCTAAACAAAATGATTTTTATTAACAGTGAAATTAAGCATACATTTCAGTTATGTTAAGCCTAATGAATTTTTTCTATTTATATATTTTTAATTATATTTTAAAACCTCAAATGATACGCATAAAACCACAGCCCAGCCAGGTGCGGAGCCTGGACGCGGAGAGATCGTGGCGATAGTTCCTGTCCCCCAGGAGAGGGCACCTCAGTGCACAGGTCTCCTTCCTCTCTTGGTATAGCCATGAGAAACACTGGGGAAACGCCTGTTCCAGGGAGGTCAAGTCAAGTCAACTTTATTTATATAGCGCTTTTTACAAATTGTCATTGTTTCAAAGCAGCTGTACATTAATATTATATTTAAAGCATGGGAAAGGGCGCTGCAGAGACCACACCCTGCTAAAAGAAGGTAATGTGTGGAGATGAGGTATAGACTGACAAAGGCAGTACTACCTATGTGAAATGTCTCTGTGCAGGTCCTACCTACTGGGACGGCTCACTGTCCACAGAGACTGTCAACAATACAGCGCCAAGGGAAAGACACAGGTTCACCGATAGGGAAACCGAATGGTGGAGAATACACACGTGGGATTACCATGGGGAATCACAAGACATGGGGCACCTAGCCCAGCACAAGGGCTGACTGTGGCATACACACAAGTACTGGGCCTGGCGTGAGGCTCCTCCACAGAGCCTGCCCGCCGACGGATGCTGGAGGAATCACAACGTAGGGTTTACCATTGGGAAACCGCCGTGAAGGAGTTGAAATGTCTATTTCCCCCTATCACAAGGGGGAAGCAATGCAAGCGATCACACCGAGCACATATTCCCGCGCACTACCTAGTGGGCCCCAACACACAGGAGAATATGGGCTCCACCCTGAGAAAGTAAAACCTTGCAAGGGTGGTAGGTGTCGTCCAGCCCACAGCTCTGCAAATGTCTTCTAGAGGGTTGCTGTGTGCCAATGCCCAGGAGGAGGCAACACTCCTAGTTGAGTGAGCCTTCACTTTGAGGGGGCACAGCACGCTTTGGAAGTACACCAAGTGATGGCAGCCACCATCTAGTGGGCCAACCCATGGGCATGTAGCTAGGCCTGGGTTTCAAGATAACTTGAGAGTAGGCAGGCCTGAACTCTAGACACGAGTCACCGACTGACAATGCCTGCAGGTCCCCAACCCTCTTGATAGAGGCGAGCGTGGTCAGGAGCGCTGTCTTGAGAGACAGACTCTTCGGCTTGACTGACTCAAGTGGCTTAAAAGGGCCCTTGTAGCCTAGAGAGGACTATGGAAATATCCCACGAGGGATGGCCTTGTGGGGTTCAGTCTCCGGGCACCCCTTAGGAACCTGATGACCAGCTCATGCTTTCCTAATTACTTACCTTCTACTGCTAGGTGACGGGCCGAGATAGCGGCCATGTACACCTTCAGGGTGGAAAGGGACAATCTCCATTCCAACCCATCCTTCATAAAGGAAAGCACTGAGCTGATCGGGCAAGTGCGGGAGTCTTCTCCACGGGAAGAACACAAGTCAGCAAAGAGGCTTCACCTAAATGATAGTGGGAGGGGTTGTCGCAAGGAGCATCATGTCCGAAAACCAGGTCTGGGTGGGCCAGTATGGCACAACTAGCAAGACTTGCTCCTCGTCCTCCCTGACCTTGCACAGGGTTTGTGCACGGAGGCTTACTGGGGGAAAATGCACATTTCAGCTGCATGAAATGTGCATGAGCGTAGACCACCTTTGTGGTACAACGCAGTCGCCGAATTATCCGTACAAACTCAAAACACATGCCTGCCCTGCAGCAACGGATGAAACCGGCGCAGGACCAAAGCACTGCCAACAACTTGAGGCAATTGATATGCCACAGGCGCTGAGGTCCTGTTCAGGAGCCTGAAGCCGCCTGCTCCGTGCACACAGCGCCCCAGCCTGTTGTCACAACAACATGCCTTGACACTAGTTCTAAGGGCACCCCGGCCCATAGAAAGGCAATGTCTGACCAAGGACACGCAGTGTGTGCCACGGCGCCATGACCATCCTGACACTCGGTCATGTAGCCAGTGCTGCAGCGGTCTCATATGCATCAGGCGAGCAATGTGACCATGGCCATGGATGCCATATGCCCCAGGAGCCTCTGAAAGTGTTTCAGTGGGACCACTGTATTGGCTCTGAACATGTTCAGGCATCGCAGCAGCGACCAAGCGCTCATTGGAAATGCGCGCCACCATAGTGACTGAGTCCAGCTCCTTACCAGTCGTCAGGATAGTTGAGAATGCGAACACCCACTTCCCGTAATGGGGCAAGGGAAGCCTCCGAGACTTTGGTAAAGACGCGGGGGGACAGGGACAGCCGAAGGGGAGGATCTTGTACTGGTACGCCTGACTCTCGACCGCAAACCATAGGGATGGCCTGCATTTTCCCTGGTGGGAAAACGCGTCGTTCAGGTTAATCACTGCAAACCAATTGTTGGGGCAAACACACAATGTTGTAATTCCTCAAAATTAAACTTCATTTGATCTTTTTCAATACATTAAATATAGAGAACTGGGCGACAGTATCCAAAAGTGCAATGCAAATAGCGAAATCCAAAACCAGTCAAGACGCGATAAACTGTAAACAATAAAAACCTCGAATGAACTCTCAACACCAACAATAACCCACGACACATAAACCAAAACCAGGAACTTAAATACACATAACAATCAAACAGACACAGGTAAAACCGATTACACTAAAACAGGAAGTGACATAAAACATGAGACAAAAAAACAATGTCATAATAAAAGTCTGCGCTCCTCGTGCTACTCGCGGGAGACCGGCTTCGTAACAGGTATAGCCATTATACAGATAAAATGTACACCACAGTGCAGGACAGTGCAGAGCTGGACATAAAATATTTACACAAACAACTAAATGATTGTATATGTGCCACATAGAAAATATTATTTACATTACTACGTTAGCAACTTTTTATGTACACTAGCATGTCTGAACTTATTATACACACATGCTACATTCAGTACTCAAAGATGTACTGCAATTGATACACCTGTAATGCTTATTTCTAGACTGTTTGTGCATGACACATAGCAGTGGTGCAGTTGTCAGGTTTGGTTATGTTTTTATGTTCAGTTTAGTCTTTATCATGTTACCATTCAAAGTTGTGAATGTAATTTAAATGCACAATTGAATTATTACATAAAATATATGAGAAAGCACCGGTTTCTATTGGGTCAGACAGAACAAAATCATAACTTCCTGATAAATGGCTGCCAAATGTCACTAAAAACAGAAATTTCTGCAATAGGAAAAGCTACTATAAGTCTTTCTCACAGACTTTTAAAGCATTCAGACAATCATGGTGATTTCTGTACTTGTGGCTCCTAAACAGTGGTCCAACACTGTACAGTGAGAGAGATTCAAAGACAGCAATTGTCATGGTCTTGCGATCAAAGATAGCCTGCAATTATTTTCTGGCAGTGTCAGAAATATTAGCATCCTATGACCTAAAATGCAACATGACTTGCGTCATGGCCATAAATAAACCGTTTTTGGCTATATAGCGCATAAAAGGTTCACAAAAGGTTATTTAGACTATTAAAGGTAAGAAAGATATGCATCTTTTAAGAACCTTTGACTAAATGGCTATAAATGGCTAAAAGCTATATTATGGTGCTTACTCTTGTTTTATAATATAACATTTAGTAGCATTGAATTTATTGAGTAATGTCAATAAATACTCTGTAAAGAATAAAGAATGGCAAATGAGTTCAACTAATGCTTTAAAAAGAACCAGTTCAAATAAAGAATTCATTTATAAATCATGGTTTCACTTAGCAGCCACTGAAATGTAGATATAAAGAGCAGAACAAAAGAAAGAATTATAAATAACCTGACTTTTGGAAAGTCCTAATCAAACTGGTGCTACTTGGTCATATTTTAGTTTTTTCTTCTATTGTTTTCCTTTAGTTGCAGAATGCAGAAGGAACAAGGAAATACATGGCCTTAAAAAAACAAATAATAAATTGCTGTCTAACTGGTTTATTAGCATCATTAAGCATATGCGGGAAAGGCAGAATGTATGAAAATAATGCATGTTGTTGTTGTCATTTTTGTTGTTTAGTAATAGAGCAGGCTTGCAAAAGAACAGGCTTCATATCAGTGTCTTAAAAACATAGTATATATATATATATATATATAGTAAAGTATATAAATAGTAAAGTAAAATATATATATATATAGTATAAGTATATATACTTTTAAGAACATTTAAGAACATTTTCCATTACTTGGTATCATTCTTTAGGGTTTTTCATAATATGTCTGTAACATTAACATTACTTTGGTTAAAAGTCTTCAATGATAGTGTAAAGTAACACCTTCTTTATTATTTATTTTAGTATAGCTGAATGTTCAATAAAGCTGTTCTTGTTTCCGTTTCTGTCATCTGACAGAATAAAATGGGTATAAAATATGATGAAGTAACCCACTAAAACTCACTATCCAGCAGTCACCCAGATACTACTTCTACATTAAAACCTGATTTACAGGTTTTCCTGATTTTCTAATCAGCCACCATAAACATAAGTTATCTTACCATCTGGGTTTAAAATTACACACACTGCAGTCTACTAAAAACTAAGGCTTGTCCAAAAAAGTCATTTACAAAAAAGGGTAAATCAGGAAACAACAGGAGATGGTCTTATTTAAATAGTAACCCATGTAGAAACCAGATGCAAATTTAAACAGCTTGTTTCAGACAGTTTCAGACACAGCTCATAACAAACTGGCTGTATGTTTTATTTTTAGCTTTTCTGAGCTGGAAGAGATAGTAGAACCCTAACTAAATGCAAAAAAAGCTAAAAAGTAAATATTTTGTAGAATGTCCCCTTTACATAGTATCTGGGCTTCCCTCAGCTTCGTAATGGTAGTGAAATGGTAGGAATTAGATAGTTTTAACCTCCAAAAACACATCTAGCATAAAAGTAATCCATACGACTCCATTGAGTTAATAAATACATTTTAAAGTGAAACAATACGGTTGTGAAAAAGTTTGAGCATATTTTGCAGTGTCTGGTTAATTAGAAAGACAACATTTAACATGGCGGGATGTTCCAGTACATCGATAATTTTGTTTCTCATTGGTTCTCGAGTTTTTCACGACGCATATGATGAATATTCATGCCACATGTGAGAACTCATGAACAGTTGTGGCCTTCAGGTTAGTGAGTCAAGCTTGTAATTAGAAGGTTGCTGGTTCAATTCCAGTGCCAGCAGGTAGCAAATTATGTGTGTCTGAGCAAGGCACCCAATCTCTGATTGCTCTTTGGGTGCAGCACTGCTGCTCACCATTTCAGGTGGGTGTGTGTTCACAACCTGCAGTGTGTGTTTCCTACTCTCCAGTAATGGGTAAATGCAGATCATTTTGGGTATGGGTTACCATTTCTGACAAATATGTCACTTTTCACTTCATGATATTAGAAGTTTTGAGAAAAATGACTCCCTCAACCCCCTGTTCTTCCTCCAATATTCCCCAAACCCCCTGTTTTTCTTCTCTAGTGGTGGAGGCAATAGATGGTCGGCCTCTGGGAATAGGAAGAGTGGAGCACCAGACCGATGTCCAATGTTTCCCCCGAGTACGCCGACTTAGCTGTAGTATTCAGTAAACAGAAAGCCTCCCAACTGAGCTGTTGACTGTGCAATAGACTTAATACCAGACGTGAATCCTCTTAAAGGTCAAATTTTTACATTATCTCAACCCAAGTCTGCCGACATGCAACAATATTTTGATGAGGAACTTTCTAAGGGCTTCATTCATCCGTCTAACTCGCCTTCATCTGCAGGCTTCTTCTTTGTTAAAAGAAGGACAGGGGACTAAGGGCATGTATAGATTATCAAGGTTTAAATGATGTCACCATCAAATTTCGATACCTGCTCGCTCTAATTCTTGTGGCCCTAGAACAACTCCATTGTGCTAAATACAATACTAAATTGGATCTCAGAAACGCATATAATTTAGTTTGAATTAGAGAAGGGGACAAATGGAAAACAGCCTTCTTCACGTCCATAGAACATTATGAATATTTGGTAATGCCGTTTGGTCTGGCCAATAGCCCCTATCTTCCGTAATATGCTCGATAAGTGGACAATTGTCTACATCGATAATATTCTAATCCCTTGACGAACATGTTAAACACGTCCGCTCACTCCTGAAACGATTAATTGAAAACAACCTCTATGTTAAATGGGAAAAATGTGAGTTCCATACCACCACTACTACCTTTCTTGGTTACGTGATCAGTCATGAGGGAGTGCCCATGGACGACAAAAAGATCTGAGCTGTCACTGAATGGCCACTTCCCAAGACAGTCAAAGAGCTACAACGTTTCGTAGGTTTTGCAAATTTTTACTGCTGATTCATTAGAGGCTTCAGCTCAGTAGCATCCCTCTTAACCTCGCTTATTAAGTGCTAATCTCGTAAACTAATCTGGAACGATGCAGCACTCAGGGCATACTCAGAGCTTAAGACACGTTTTACTACTGCCCCCATCCTATGTCACCCTGATCCACAGCTACCGTTTATAGTTAAAGTTGACGCCTCCAATAACGGTGTAGGTGCCATCTTGTCCCAACGACACGGTTTGCAGCCCAAGATGTACCCATGAGCATATTTCCCTCAAAAACTTTCCCCAGCCGAACATTGCTAACCGAGCGTTGTTGGCCATCAAACTCGCAAAAACGCTGCACATGGATTCCACTGTCCCAGTGTCTTTGTTAGACGTCTTCTATTTATACACAGAATAACTTAATAAAAGCTGCTACATTTACATTTTATATTTAGTTTTCATTTAAAGTGACTTACAAATGAGGGCACATTTAATATTTTGCTTTATAGAAGTCAACACTAAGCATAGTCTACATTTTTAGATTTAAAGCTAGGGAGAGATGAACAGGTGAGGGATTTTTTGTTATAATAACATTAACAATATTAGGCAAAGTTAAACAGTAGAAAGTTATTGTACCAAGTTGTTAAAAATTGCCCAGCCCCCACCTAAATGTCAGCTTTCTATCATTATTGAAGTGGCAATAATAATTAATTATGAGGTTATATTCTTTAAAAAAAATGTAAACTGTTGGAAAATTGCCAGCTTGCTTCATTACCAAGAAGGAAATCTCATTCCTTAAAAATACACTTCAATCATTTCAATCACAAAAATGTTCCAAAACATTCTATCTATTATTATCAAAAGGAGGAGGGGTTATGTTGTAGAGTATAAATTGATGTTTAATCTACAGTCCTTCTAAAGCATCACTCAATCTCACCTGCAGGTGATGACATCATCTCACATTTATCTATTCACTGAAAATATTGTACATCATGAAGAAATATATTTATCTGCATATGCGTGCATTTATTTGTGGATACAGTGAAAAGAGATGTTTGTTGTAAGTCTAGTTGATGATATGTTTCATACATGGAGTTATATCAACAAATAATTGTAATTTGCTTTGATCTCCTTTAGATTATAAGAGGAAAGTGAAGATCTGATTATTTCACAATGCTGTGTGTTTTTGTGGTGTTTTCTGTCCTGTGCACCGTGGGCATGAGCATGCGTAAGTATCACCAATAACTTGCCTGTGAAAAGGCTGCACAGTGTAAAAATATCTTGTCTAAACAATTTTGACTAATTTTTTATGCAAACTGTCCTTACAACTTGTTTATAAGGATTAGAAATGAAGTTGCTGTAACAGTAGTTACTGTAAATTAATTTAACCTAGCCTACAGTAGAGATGCATTCTCATCACTGATTATAGAAAAGTTTTAACAAGAGTTTTAACAAATAGCTGTTGTCCTCTGTTTCAGCTTTACCTGATTTTTACTCTTACTCAATTGCTGCTGGAGACGGATATGGGACTGAATTCTCCACTGCACATGAGGGTCGGATCACTGGAATAAAAGTGTTTGAATATCCGTACTATTATGGGCAAAACTTAAATGGGTGAGTTTCCCCAGAAAGCAATTAACAGTTTACCATGAGCTATTGGACTGATGTGATCAGTAATAAAGATGATATTCCATGCATATAAACATATGTCCTTATGTTTGGTATATTTGTATATTTTTGAACATGTTATTCACTTTGTTCTATGAATTATTTGACCATTGATGACCTGCATCTTTTTAGGATTCAGATAAGATACGACAATAACTGGACTGAACTGGTTGGTGTAAATTATTATGGAAATCAAGAGGAGATGATACTGTTTGAGAACGAATACCTTGTTCAGGTCTCTGGAAAGTATTACGGTGGTTACATCACTGAGCTCATGTTTGTCAGTAATCACGGGCGCTCTATGAAAGTGGGGCAACCTAATGGGAACTCATTTAACTTCTACCCGACCCATGATGGAAGTGAGCTACGATTTCTCAGTGGTCGACAGAACGGATATGCCATCACCTCCATTGGAGCTCACTGGGCCATGTTCTACCCCTCAACCCCAATAAGTTCCAATGCAACCCTACCATAAGTCAGACAGAATATAAAAAAATACAGTTAACAAGTTAACAAGTAGCTACTAACTTTAGTAATGTACTGAATGGTTCTTACGTTCTTAACTATTGAATTTCTTAAAAAATACTTGTTTTTTTAAGTTTCTCTTTTACTGTGATAATTTCCTAAAAGGCTTTGATCATTTTATTGTAACTACTTAAAATAACTACGTACAATTTTAATATAAAATTATCATGTGCCATTTAAATGAAAGTGAATAAAACATGACAATATTTACCTGAATACATGTTCATGTTTCTTTTAAATTAAAAGACTTTGCACTATGAAACTTTAAGCAGAAGGAACACACTTTACACATACACATATAAATGAAGAAATACTGCATGTGGAAGACAAGATATATTTATATTTAGATAAATACAGAAAGACTTTTAGGAGGTTGAACTGAAAAATAATGAGTAAACCATGAGTACCAAGAGAGATTAATGCAAATATTTATGATTTATGAAATCTGTAAAAGTACATGCACAGCAATCACAGCACAGCTTCAGACAAGTTTAAATAAAACCTGGATCTGATGGTAGTGTGTTTGTGTGTAGAACAAAGTAATTCCAGTCAGACAGCATTATGGTGTATTGTGCCCTGTACAAACTTACAGATATAAGAAAATAGGTAACACAATCAAATCTTTCAGAAAAATAACAAAATGAAGCATATCAGCCTTCTGTTAAAAGAATCAAGAAATCATTGTGTTTATAACAGAACACAATCAATGAAGTAAATATCTGAAAAAGAAACAAACAGTGATTTGTCATTAAAAGCACTAAATTACAATAATCTGTAATAATCTGTTTCGTTCTTATCAATCTTATTTTATTTTTTTAAAGCAAAATTCATGCCACCTTTATGAATATGACGCTTGTTAGCAAATAAAGGGGGGCTCTGTTACGGAGGCCATCGCTCCGCCTCCTCCCTGCCGCCAGAGAGAGTCCTCGCCAGAATATTAGTTTCCTTCCAGACTTCATTTCCCATGTTCCCCGTGCCTAGGGCTGATTAGTTCCTGTTTGCCACCTGGTTTTAATCAGCCCAGTTATTTAAGCCCAGGTCTGCACTTTAGTCATTGCGATGTCTTATTTTGCTATGTCAAACATTTTAGTGCATTTTCCTGGATTGATTACCCATTGCCATTTGGATTGTTTATTGTGTTTGATTGTTTGCTGCCTGCCCTGACTACTGCCTGTTTACCCGTTCTGATTTTGTCTCGCCCTCATTGCTCTGTTTGCCGTGTTTGACCCTTGCCAGTTTTTGGATTATTCTGTTGAATAAAACTCTGCACATGGATTCCACTGTCCCGGTGTCTTCATTACACGTTTTCTATTTATACACAGAATAACTTAAAAAAGCTGCTACATTTACATTTTATATTTAGTTTTTATTTAAAGTGACTTACAAATGAGGGCACATTTAATATTTTGCTTTATAGAAGTCAACACTAAGCATAGTCTACATTTTCAGATTTGAAGCTAGGGAGAGATGAACAGGTGAGGGATTTTTTGTTATAAAAACATTAACAATATTAAGCAAAGTTAAACAGTAGAAAGTTATTCTACCAAGTTTTTAAAAATTGCCCACCCCCCACCTAAAAGTCAGCTTTCTATCATTATTGCAGTGGCAATAATAATTATTCATGAGGTTATATTCTTAAAAAAAAAGAAATTGTAAACTGCTGGAAAATTGCCAGCTTACGTCATTACCAAGAAGGAAATCTCATTACTTAAAAATACACTTCAATCATTTCAATCACAAAAATGTTCCAAAACATTCCATCTATTATTATCAAAAAGAGGAGGGGTTATGTTGTAGAGTATAAATTGATGTTTAATTTACAGTCCTTCTAAAGCATCACTCGATCTCACCTGCAGGTAATGACATCATCTCACATTTATCTATTCACTGAAAATATTGTACATCATGAAGAAATATATTTATCTGCACATGCGTGCATTTATTTGTGAATACAGTGAAAAGAGATGTTTGTTGTAAGTCTAGTTGATGATATGTTTTATAAACATGGAGTTATATCAACAAATAATTGTAATTTGCTTTGATCTCCTTTAGATTATAAGAGGAAAGTGAAGATCTGATTATTTCACAATGCTGTGTGTTTTTGTGGTGTTCTCCGCCCTGTGCACCGTGGGCATGAGCATGCGTAAGTATCACCAATAACTTGCCTGTGAAAAGGCTGCACAGTAAAAAAATATCTTGTCTAAACAATCTTGGCTAATTGTTTATGCAAGCTGTCCTTACAACTTGTTTGTAAGGATTAGAAATGAAGTTGCTGTAACAGTAGTTGCTGTAAATTAATTTAACCTACAAATTGTATGTAAAGGTTAGGCAGACTCTGCTATTTAAGTACTGTAGCCTACAGTGGAGATGCATTCTTATCACTGATTATAGAAAAATGACACAAGAGTTTTAACAGATGTTGTCCTCTGTTTCAGCTTTACCTGATTTTTACTCTTACTCAATTGCTGTTGGAGACGGATATGGGACTGAATTCTCCACTGCACATGAGGGTCGGATCACTGGAATAAAAGTGTATGAATATCCGTACTATGGGCAAAACCTCAATGGGTGAGTTTCTCAAGAAAACAATTAACAGTTTAACCATGAGCTATTGGACTGATGTGATCAGTAATAAAGATGATATTCCATGCATATAAACATATGTCCTTATGTTTGGTATATTTGAATATTTTTAAACATGTTATTCACTTTGTTCTATGAATTATTTGACCATTGATGACCTGCATCTTTTTAGGATTCAGATAAGATACGACAATAACTGGACTGAACTGGTTGGTGTAGATTATTATGGAAATGCAGAGGAGATGATACTGTTTGAGAACGAATACCTTGTTCAGGTCTCTGGAAAGTATTACAGTGGTTACATCACTGAGCTCATGTTTGTCAGTAATCACGGGCGCTCTATGAAAGTGGGGCAACCTAATGGGAACTCGTTTAACTTCTACCCGACCCATGATGGAAGTGAGCTACGATTTCTCAGTGGTCGACAGAATGGATATGCCATCACCTCCATTGGAGCTCACTGGGCCATGTTCTACCCCTCAACCCCAATAAGTTCCAACACAACCTCACCATAAGTCAGACAGAATATGAAGAAATGTAGTTAACAAGTAGCTACTAACTTTAATAATGTACTGAATGGTTCTTACGTTCTTAACTATTGAATTATTGAGAAGTATTGAATTTCTTTTTAATACTTCTATAAAAACAAATTTTTCTTTTGTTTTTTTTATTTTCTCTTTTACTATGATAATTTCCTAAAAGGCTTTGATCATTTTATTGTAACTACTTACAATAACTACCATGTGCCATTTTAAATGAAAGTGAATAAAACATGACAATATTTACCTGAATACATGTTCATGTTTCTTTTGAATGAAAAGGCTTTGCACTATGAAACTTAAAGCAGAAGGAACACACTATACACATACACATATAAATGAAGAAATACTGCATATGGAAGACAAGATATATGCATATATAGATATATACAGAAAGACTTTTAGGAGGTTGAACTGAAAAATGATGAATAAACCATGAGTACCAAGAGAGATTAATGCAAATATTTATGATTTATGAAATCTGTAAAAGTACTTGCACAGCAATCACAGCACAGCTTCAGACAAGTTTAAATGAAACCTGGATCTGATGGTAGAGTGTTTGTGTGTAGAACAAAGTAATTCCAGTCAGACAGCATTATGGTGTATTGTGCCCTGTACAAACTTACAGATATAAGCAAATAAATTATTTAGGTAACACAATCAAATCTTTCAGAAAAATAACAAAATGAAGCATATCAGCCTTCTGTTAAAAGAATCAAGAAATCATTGTGTTCATAACAGAACACAATCAATGAAGCAAATATCTGAAAAAGAAACAAACAGTGATTTGTCATTAAAAGCACTAAATTACAATAATCTGTAATAATCTGTTTTGTTGTTATCAATTATATTTTATTTATTTTTATTTAAAGCAAAATTCATGCCACCTTTATGAATATGATGCTTGTTAGTAAATAAAGTGTTGTAATCTCAGGTATTTATGAATCAACCAATCCAGAAAAACAAGGGAAACTTGTTTAACTCTGCCCTTACTGGTGGAATGTGCAATCAATGAAGATTGGCCACCAGGCTGGTCAAATTTAGCCATGAAACCTCCAACACTAAATTGACCAGTGTTTCAGTTTCATTGTCCAACCCCTGTATATGTACTGTACAATATATAAATCTGTATCCATACATTACCTTGATAAAACTCCCTGGACTTCAACAGCACACATCTTTAATTTGATCAATTAATTTGTGTTGTTTAGTTAAGTACCATCAAAGGCTTATTTGAACTCATCAGGATTTTCCAATGGATCTGGGGAATCTTGGTTTGGGCCATGGTAAGATGGTAACTTTGTCCCACCAATCAGTCTACACCAGCAGCCCAAATACCTGAGGGTGAAAATAGAGCACAGACACCCTAGGACTAAATGTAGATTGTTCTTTTAAACATAGGAATGCAAACACAAAAATATCTATCACATTGTGTTCAGATGAGGACACCACACATATTTTAGGCTCTGTACACATATTTTTGAAGACATCAGCCTGTTGCAAGTTTTGTCTTTAAAAAAAGGTTACAACCTATTTAAAAAGGCAATAACAATTATGATGTTTTTTTGTTTCTAAACTAATGGCTTATAAACCACACGTTTAACACTGTTTTCTTTCCCACCCTCCCTTCCTGTTCCAGATAATTTTTAAAATAATTTCTCACTGTATGCTTAACATTACTGGGGAAAAACATTTTGCGTCTGGTGGAAGAAGAACAATACAAGACGAAAGGAAGAGTTTATTTCCCAGCGGTTTTGTTTGGTCCTCTTCCTCTCTTTTCTTACTGAGCACTTCATCTTTATCATTGGCCAAACGTTCTACTTTGTGTTCTTCATATTCAACAAATATGGTAGGAAGCAATGAGTAGCTGTGGGAAGGCCATGGAAAACTTACATTTTAAACCATGAACCAGTTTCACTTACTGTTATCAAGAAGTGATACAACATATAGCATGACTAAAAAAATTTATAAAAAGTTAACAATAATTAACAATAACAAAACAATTAAACAATAATTACCTTTAATGAAGTAGCTTCTTTTTGATACATTTTTATGATACATTTTTCACTCTCTCTCTCTCTCTCTCTCTCTCTCTATCTATATATATATATATATATGACCTCTATCTAATTCCCTGTAATCATTCCAATATACCACAAGAGGGAAGCAAATCCATAACAGATATATCTCAAACATTGAAAAGCCAACGAAAGCCAGTTATTTTAATGTACTGATAGTAGCTTTATATACAGTTATTAAATTTGAGTTCAGTGTTATACTATTTAGAACTATACAAAATATTAAAAATAAAAAATGCGGCAAGACTATGACTATGATTATTGCTTTATTTGTAATATGTTTATTTTAATATATCACTCATTCCCAGTATTTTAGCTTTGGTCTAATACTAGCGGAACAGTTAAAAAGTCACATTTGGGCAGGCATTTTGTTACTGGTTTATCACATTTATAATAATAAACAAACAGGCAAAAAACATGTTATAATGTACTATATAAAATAATCACACTCCACCTATGATTTGATGGTTGGTAGACCCCCATCCTTTCTGTCAGTTCTACATCAAAGGGTTGCTTTCACTTTGTTGATCTGATTTTTTATTTATGATTAAACAAACCTAAAAATGCCATAAAAGCATTTGCCCAGGTGTGTGACTCCACTCTGCCAATACAGTATGTTACAGACAATATCAGTGAATAGGTATCTTAAACTATTGAATTAAAAGATGAACATAGACAGTATACAGCAAATTGTTAACACTCTTGTAAGGGAGCTGGTCTAGTGATCAATGTTGGGTTTATCTAAAGTGAACATATCATTAAACAACAAAACACCATTTTATGTTTTTTCCCAGGCCATTGTTGGCCACTGAGTACAATCAGACTGACCGTTTTGTGATTGTGAGATCCGCGTATATCGGCGCGAGACTCTAATGACTTTGGGTCCCTAATGAAAGAGTATGAGAATTTCCAAATGATGAAAACTAAATTATGATCAACAGACAATTTGGAATCACTAGCCTAAATTACATATAAAATTGGAGTCAGATTAGAATAAACCACAGTCAATTAATATAATTTATATTGAATTACAGAACTTTTGCAGAAGCACTAAGGAAAGACAGAACATGTGAGATACCTTCACCTGTGCCATTGGATTCCGTTGTTGGGCCATTGGGTGGTCCTTACACTCTGCACACAATAAAGCACATATAAAGCCATATACATATTGAAAATTAATATGATTCACAGTGATTTTTTTATTATTTACAATTTATTGAAGGAGAAATTTTTTTGGACTTTTCTGGAAATATTTCTCAAGGAAAATCCTGGCAAAATAAGATATTTATCACTCAGCACCCTGCATGGGGCCTGTTTGTGTCTGTAACCTTTGTTTATTAATTGTTGTTCACAGTGGTTGCCATGTAGTCAGTTGTAAAGGTTTGCTTTCAGTAAATGCACAGTTCCACAGAATATAATGAAGTCATCTCAGGAGGAGGCGTGCTGTGAAACTCAGGCTGAGATAATGCTTCATTGGCAGCCAAGTTAAAGACATGAATGTTTTTACCAGTTCAACGGAAAAATTAATTAAATTGATTTTAATCAATTTAAAAATTGATAAACTTACATTATATAATGTAAGTTTATATATTTAATATACATAAATAAACTAAAAAATGTACAGTTAAGGCTATAAGCTAACCATGCACAAATGTCATGATACATTTTTATTAAATTAACAATAGATAGACTTAAGAAGACTAAGTCTGTCTGGGAGGATTTTCAAAACAGGCCAATGACATTTAACATGAAACTTCTATTATCTGCCTGATCCTGAGAAGAGTCTAAGCCTTTTTTCAGTTTGTTTCATGTACCATAGTCACAAGGTCAAAAGTTCAATGTCACATACTTTCGCTTTGTATTTTAATTGTAGCTAATGGCAAAGTCAGTATGTGCTAAATCATTGCGTAAAGACCATTAATTGATTCATATTTTGTTGCTTGAGTCATTATGAGGTATTAAATATTTCCTTTTTTAATTTAATATAAAAAGTATAAACAGTATAAGATTTGTAGATGCATAATCATTTTGATAAAACAAAAATGAAGTAAAACCAAAACATGAAAACCTAACAATATTTATATCATCTATATATATTATATTTATATATCAACCAAATTGTTGTTTTTTTACAGATAATATTCAATTACATGTTAACAAAGACCAAAAAAATCTTGTAAATTTATTATTAATAATCAGAGGGCTGATTGTTCATCTCATTCTTTTTGAAAGCATTTGAAAGCTTCACACTCAAGGGAGAATACTGAAGAATATCCCTTATAATGCAGAGATTGTTGTTAAGATTACAGCAAAGACAGTTAATAGAACTGCAATGGGTCTTTAAATCAACAGAACTCTCTTAAGCTGCGGGAATTGTTTAAATTCTAAAACAAAAGTCAATACTAAAAACCTGATGCCAAATCCATGTCTGACCCTTTAATTATCAGATCTGTAAAGTTTCTCTGTATTAAAAAGATCCAAATCAGATTATGATTTTATGCCTTAAAAAAGATGATTAGGTTCTATGTGTTTCTCTGCATAAATTCACATCTAAAGGAGCTTCTGCAGTTGAATAATCTCACCCATGATCAAACACAATTGGATTTAAGGCGTGATATTTTAATAGCTTCCACATGAAACTGTGGAAAAATACATTTTTACATAATAAAAATCCTTCATATCTCGGCATAAGGAAATATAATAAACAGTGAAAAAATAGCAGACCGGGTCAATAAAACATTGTTGCTACTGAAACAATTTGAATTCTTTGTGGTGATGTTTTATCACTTTATATTTATTCAGTCCCATTCAGTTCCAGCAAAGATTTATCCCTCAAAACAAAGTCAAAGGGGCTGCGCTGTTGCTATTGAGACAACAAGGGTCAAGAATGGTCAAAGGTTAAAAGGAGACTGTGTTAGTTGTGACCCTGTTGCAGTTTAGCATTATTACACAAACAGACACATCTGCAATGCTACTTACACAGTAACAAGTAACAAGTGCTTCAGCAAGTGTTGTTAAAACTTAAACTTTGAAAACCGCATGAAACAGTCTAGGGTAAAAAAGTACCTAATCAAGTATTAATGAGGTAAAAGCAGCTAAGTGTCCCCCTAACTCTTGCACTTTCTGTTAAACCTAATAAAGACTCCAGAGAATGGTCACATCCAAGATGGAGTCCTACACGTAGATGAAAATCAGAACTCTCCTTTCACACTTTTAAACCATAAAAATGGTTATTGTACCTTCAAAAAAATCTTTAAAGCGAAATTGAAAAAGACAATTAAACTGTCTGAATAATTTTTTTAAATCATGAATGAAGTGCCTTTCATGGTCTCTAGAGCAAGGAGGAAGTGTATTTGAAGAAAGAGGGGGATGGTGAGTCTGCATTAAGACATTCTCATCCCCGATGAATCTCTCTGGCGCCTTTTATTTTCCTCTCTTCTCATCCGGGCTTCAGCGAGGTGGTAAGCTGCTTGGAGAATCATTGAAAAGGTGAACGAGGAGCCAACACTGACGGGATTAATTATTTCGATGTCTAGATTTACCAAACCACTCAGAGACACAAGCAAATCTTCTCACCTTTGCACAAGAACAACATACATGTAAACTTTCAATCTGACGTCCAAAGGGGAAAAGAGGATTATGAGAACTGAGTTTGTGAGTCAGGGTGAGATGCAGCGGTCAGTTTATATGTGCTTAGCTTTGAAACTGGAGAATATAATCAATGCTATCATTTGAATGAGAAACACAAAGTACAAATAAATCCATTCTAACCACAAACTGACCACAGATGTCAAATAAAGGCAGGTGATCTAGTGCAATCAAATTCAGTTTGCTTTTACTCAAACAAGAGTCTTTGACTAACTCTGCTGTTTACCCTTGTCATAGGTTAGCAAACATGTCACAACTTAACTAGCACAAGAATGATATAAAAAAGATATTGCACATGATTGTCTTTATTTTATCACGTTGAATTAAGACCTAATATATCTGAAAACAAAACTGAATACAACAAAACCTCATATAAAAATTTATCTGATTAATAAAGTGGGAACATTTTAATGTTGACAATTTGGAATTTGTAAATAAATGCAATTTATTTTGTGTGGTGTGTAAGCTCATGATTTTCATTGCTGTATTTGATTTTATTTTTGTTTTGTTTCCAGATTAGGCTTCCTTTTACAAATAGGTTTGGTGCCATTTTAAAAATTGTTACTAAACAAAATAGTTATAACAAAGCAATAATTGTCATTTCATTATTCTGTATGCACACAGTACATACAAAAGATATTTTATATGTGTAATATATGTGTATAAAGAACAGATTTATAAAATCCACACACATAGATTTATTGTATATATATGCAGTTTTTGGTGAAACATCTCTGACTCTGTCTGTCTCTGATTTCAGTGTCAGTCATGTGTCTGTGGAAGTCAGGGCCCTCAGCTTGGACCCATTTCACACTGCTAATGTATTTCACCCATCACAGTGTGATCCACATCGCCGCAGGAAATCCATGTCAGCGGCCTCATTTATACTGGCCTGATACAGAGGACCAATCAAAACACTACATTCATGCTGTAAAACCTGCACCCTGTCAGGCCACAGAAACCAACTTCAATAACACACCTTAATTATTTTTTAAAGATCAGGAAACCTCTACATATGCATGCTGAACAGGATTGTTCCATCCACAATATAAACTGGTACACAGAAGCAAGCTTTATTCTGACAACATTCATTATATATTCACACTGTGTATCATTCTAACACTGGCAGAACAGTGTATGACTCAAAGGTGCAAAATAAAGATCTGTGCGCACACACAGATGTTTATGTGTGTTTATATGTGTGTAATATTTGCCTTGATTTTGTATTGGTGTTTACGTGTGACTATTAATTACCTTGTATTATACAATCATAGCACTGACTGTGTAACAACTATGATTATTAAGGGCATGTGTTGTTGTGTGCATATATATATGTATTTTGACACCGCCCTCTGCCTCGCTGTGCACTTATATCACAAATCTATTCTACTAAATGCCTCCTTACTGCCAGAACACAACACACACACATGCACACACATTCACTCGCACACTTCCACCCTCCTCCACAGTCACTTGTCAGCCAAACCAGATGTTGCCTCATAATTGCCTGATGTGGGCACCCACAAAGACGAAAACATTATTACACACACACACACATACACCAGCTCACCTCCCACCAGCCTAAAACACCCAAACAAACACCCCTGTACTCCACCCCTCATCCCAGCATCCCCTTCTTTCCCCAAAAAACCATCCTACCCTACCGCAAATGAAAGCTCTCACACCGGCAATTATTAAGCCTGTATCTCTATTAACTGATCATTCAAAGTCAGATTTGAGGCAAATGAAGCAGTGATCCCACAAAACAAAGCTGATGCGAGAGGTAAAAATGGCGGAAGCCACTAGTTGTGGGAGACTGGGAGCAGGTCTGGTCTGTGGCTGCACTGGTGGATTACTAACTGACACAGGAGATATGTCAGAGAGAGCATATCTAATCAGCATTCCTGAAACTGAGCCGGGGTGAGAAAATAGATCCCAGCCTTAGTATGGCAGCCCCCCTGCTGTGCTACCTGTCAAAGCCAATATTTCTCCTTCAGCTCCCCTCAACAGGACCACATTTACTTCCTTTCATATGTTACCCACCATTCCCCTCAACAAACTTAAGCACACACTTATACGTTGCCATGTATGTAAAGGAATCTAATAATATTGATATATCATCAATTAAACTTAACCATGATTGTTTAAATGTAAAAAAATAAATAAAACAACCTTCTTATTTGTTTTTATTCGAGTTTTTATTGCCATACAGATTTTAAACCAAAATTAAATTAAAAGTGCGAGAATGGTGCAATCAATAAATTTACCAAAAACGAAATGATCAGATAAATTAAAGGACTGGAGGGCGGTTAGATTTACACATACACACAAACTCATGAGTGGTAGAGAGCAGGTCTGTGGCAAAATTTCCTTATGTTTTGGTAGGATATTCCTATACCTTACCAGGGATACATTCTCCTTGTGTTATGCAGTGAAAAAATCATTTGCATTTTTTTCAGTGAGTGTGAAGTATCAAAGGCGGGCCCCTGCTGAGCAGCGAATAGACAGAGCTGGAAGAAGCATGAATTTTTCAGCAGCACTCGCCCTCCCTTTCTCTTTCTCTCTTTTCCTGTCGGTTCAGTCGATACGCTGCGTGGACGAGAAGCCCGGGCTGCATGTGAACTAGCTAAGCTACATCCCCGGAATTCCACCGCCTTCGTGAACTGGTACCTGAATAACATATTGAATGTAGATGTGTAAATACAATTCTTGCGATTGTTTCTTTAACGTCCTCCGAAGTGATTATCCATGGCAGCAAATGTGATAAATTTGAAAATCTCAGTTGTGTTTACTTCTCTTTCACTACTAGAGACAGAGAGAATATGGCAGTTTGTTTAAACCTTCCACGTTAATTAGGTTTCGGTTTCAGTCAAATCTCACTTTTGGAGGTAGGCTTATGAGTGGATATTAAATCAAGGGGATTTGTTTTGTGTTTATTTTGTTTTGTGTACATAGAGAAGATTTAAGTTGATGCAAAGGAAATGTATTTAGATATTAATTCTAATAAATTAATTCAGTTTATAGTCTATTAAACAAGGGTTGTTTACACTGTCAAAACAAACCGGGCCATGTTAGCATTTAGGGCTTTACTGTGTTAAAAGTCTTTTAAAACAAACCCTTACACATTAAGAGTCCACACATAAACAGAAAAAAACAAGAAAAACCTTTATAATTATAAAAAAATATGTCACTGTATTATACAATAATAAGTATAAACATTAAAAATTAAATGTATTTATTATTTTCAAATTATTAAACTGATGGTGATTATTATTATAATTATTATTGTCATTACAAAAATCGAATTTTAGAACCATAAGAAAAGCATCAACATTTTAAAATGTAAGCACATATTAAAATGCAATAATTAAAATCTATAACTCAAATATATACATATATAAAAATAAATATAAATATGAAATGAAGTTTTATTAACTAAGTTCGGGAGGAGCACGGTCATGTAATCCAACCAATCAGCACGCAACGACGCATATATATAGCCGTCCTTCACCTCCGTC
>JAZGTJ010002508.1:0-14773 GCA_036877575.1 Botia almorhae
TTAATGTAAATGCACAGCCCTCCGCCTCTGGTCTTACCGGTGTCCTCTGCCGTCCTGTCTGCCCGGAAAACGTAGCGTCCGGCTAGCTCAATGGCGCTATCCGTTGAACAGGTAATAGTGAGGTGGCACCATACTGCCATACAGAGAAAAAAAAAACACTGGAAACCAACGCTGAAAAAATCGTCATAATGCATTGAACGTCATATGCTTTGCAATAGAAATTATTATTGTATTGTGTATCATGTAACAGAAAGTTAAAGTGTACCTTTATTAGAAAGTAAACCCTAACTTTAGCTGTAGCATGCAGGGAATTGTGCTAAACAAAGCATTAACAAACTGTAAACAAAGCGTGATCGGGGCATATTATTGTGCATAGTACATTTTACAATTTACAATAGAATACATGACAAAATCTTTATTTATAATCATTGCATTCTTGTAAATAATTCTTGGTACTTCTAAGTCGGAAAAACCTAAACGGTACTCACCAATGACCGAACGGTCGCTGTATGGTGGCTTCAAACAAGCATGTGCGCGCTACATTCCAGGTCGAGTAGAAAACAGCAAAATAAACTGTTGATTTACATGTTTATTATAAGTTAAGACATGCCAATGCATATTTTGGGAGATTTTTAACTGATAAAAGTAGAAACGTGTTCTCAAATACTCACCTACATGCTGCCATTCTAGCAAATAAGCTGCAGCGCGCCACTGTGACCGGGAAATATCACGTGACCGGGAAATACTACGTGGCAAGCTTTAATGCGTATCCATGGTAATTGGAACGTGAAATCTTGCATAATAACGGTTTCATTAAAAAAAACTCACGCTGGGGGGTCTGTCGCCTGAAAAAACTCACGGGTGAAAGGGTTAATATCAAGTAATAAACAGTCCAGGGTTAAATACATTGAATAAATAGAGTTACATAAAATAAAAAAATTCTGATATAAAAATACTGACCTAAAAAAAACTGAATGTTTTTAAATCTGACAAACTGTAGGTCAGGTTTTCTTAAAATCTAATTACATGTGCAACCCCTTTTCCGATGGGCATCCATGATGACAACAGGTGGATGAAATCCATACTTTAAGCAGGAGAACCTGTAGTCATGGTCAGTAAGTGCTTTGAAATGCAGGTATGCATGAAGCACTATTTTACTGGTGGGGTAGACTATTCCAGTGGACAATAAAAGAGCTTTGCAGACTCTTTCAACAGCAGTGTATATACAAAATATACAATACAATATACTAAATATACAAAATGGTATATTAGAAATGATTGCGAAAATGAAAATAAAAATCTTTAAAAAAGACACAATACCTTTGAAGTAGAAGACAAAATTCTCAAACTCAGTATGATGTGGTCATCATAGTTATGCAGACCAGTGGTCCATTCTTGATAGCGATATGCAAGACCACAGACTGGACATTTTTGTAATAGGTTTCGACACCTGCAATGCACAAAACAATCTTTATGCAGCCGACACTGATGCATTATTGAAAAAGAACAAATACCAAAAAATACTAACCTTCAATTACTCCAACTGTTGTCAGAATTTTGGCTTTCTTAGTGATGAGCACTGGATCACCAAGGGGAATGTGTTCAGGACATGATGAACAGTGCATTTTATCTGGAACTAAAAGTCTTGGGAACTCCTTTTTATTTAAATAAGTTGCAGAGTCAGATAGGGAAGCTAGTATTAGTTAATTTTTCAAAATATAGTAAACCATTCTCTTGAGGCCCTTATTGGTTTGTGGAAACAGTCTTTTTCCACTGGCAACAAAGTTTTGCAGGTCAGCTCCACCTCAGTGCTCCTAACTCTTTGGAACATTTATCGGTTAGTTTAAAACAGGTACCATTTACACAGAGCCGTGTGAATGCATGAGCACCTTGGTCTTGTACAAGGGCAATGTTACGTATTGTTTTTGGCATTATAAACAACCATAATCCTTCCCAATCCAACTGAGAGGGCTAAAATCTCCTTTATTTTGTCCTTTTTAATAGGCTGAGCACTCCAGTGGACTGAATTACTGTGGCAGTAATATGGACCAGTCACTAAATCTCTAAATGCCTTCATTGTTCACTTCTGTAAGATTTTCGGACAACCCATAGGAGATGCTTTAATCGGTGAGCGACTGTACCATCTAAAACAAGGCGAGAGTTCCATACAAGATTATGCTCTCTGTTTCTGCACTCTCTCAGCATCTTGTGGTTGGAACGAGTGCTCCCTGTTAACCACCTATCGACAAGGATTGGCGCACTCTCTATGGTTGCATCTCCCCGCCTACGATGACACCATTGGGCTTGAGCGCTACATCTAACTCTTCATTCGAGTGGCATATCAGATACAGGGCTATTAGGAGGCCAGCCAGAGCTTTCCAGCCCTCCAGAACCACAAGAACCCATGCAAGTGGACTTTATTACAATAAATATAATTTTATAAAATAAAATTTTTATTACAAAGTATACCTCATGCTACCACAAACATGTTTTCAGGATTTAATTAAACAGAAGGCCTTATGTCTCTTATATAAAGGAGCATATATAAAAACATTGTCATTTTTGATTCCATGTTGTTTTGACGAGCAGATTAGTGCGGTTGTGAAAAGTAGTTTTTTTAGTTTCTTGCCAAAATTTGCGGTAAATCATTTGCAAAATGCGGCAGCCAGGATGAGCACGTTACACCCGTGCTCGCTTCCTTTCACTGGCTTCCAGTTAAGTTTCGTGTTGATTTCAAAATGTTTCTTTTTGTTTTTATAGCTCTACATTGACTGGCTCCACAGTACATTTTCGATCTTCTTATGTCATACACCACTTCAAGATCTCTTTGCTTATCGAGTCAACTACTTCTTTTAGCTCCTGGTTTATGTTTTAAAAGCCGAAGGTGACCGAGCTCTCTTTGTGGCTGCTCCCAGGCTTTGAAACAGACTTCTTTTTCACATCAGACCTTTTCTTATCAGATCTTATGGGGGCAGTTGTGGCCTACTGGTTAGTGAGTTGGACTTGTAATCAGAAGGTTACTGGTTCGATTCCAGCACTGGGGGGTTGCAACTGAAGTGCCTTTGAGCAAGGCACCTAACCCCCAATTGCTCCCTGGGCGCAGTAATGTGCTGCCCACTGCTCCGAGTGTGTGTTCACGACTTGCTGTGTGTGTTCACTCCTCATCAGTGATGGGTTAAATGCAGAGGTCACATTTCGGGTATGGGTTACCATATCTGGCAAATAGGTCACTTTCACTTTCATCTTCTGCTTCAGTGTTTAAATCATCTTTAACTATGTTTTTCATTTCTTTGATTCAACACCTGTTCTTTTAAATGTGCTTTATGGATAAATAAAACTTACATTCGCAACCTCAGATGTTTTTTTAAGCTGGTTCATCAGGATTAGTGACAGAGATTGTAATGTGATTGGAAATTCCCTACAGTTCAATGAAATACACACATACACTGCCCTCCAAAAGTTTGGAAACGCCCTAGAAAAGTGGGGTTTTGAACAATATTGGCATGAATTCTTTTTAATTTGTGATACTTTGCACTGATATAGGACAAGACAAACCACGAAAACATATTTTATTACATAAACAGTTTATACATAGAAAAAACTTTAATTTTTGATTAATCAAAATATCCATCATTAGCAGCTATTACAGCTCTGCATAATCTCGCCATCCGAGCTGTCAGTTTATTCAAACATTGACTTAATACATTACTCCAAGTCTCCTCAAGGATTGCCCAAAGATAATTCACACTGGTTGGACACTTCTTACGGACATCACGGTCCAGTTCCTCCCATAGTAGCTCAATTGGATTGAGGTCGAGTGATTGGGGGGCAATTCCATGACAGACAGAATAAATTATTATTGCGGGTCTTCAATAATGTCAAGTTACTTTAATGTATTTGCACCAAAAAGTGATAAGGATTTATGCTAATATCGTCCAAAACCACACTTTGCCAGGGGTGTTTCCAAACTTTTGTAGTGGACTAAGATGATGACCAATGCATGTTTATTATTCATATAAGATTTATTCAAATACATCCTCTTAGTCATTGCTCAAATAAGTTAGTACAAAGGAATTACCCACTGTCAACCCATAATGTGAATAAAAAAATGCTTTCTAGTCATAAGTCACATGGTAGTTTTGGACATCAGCACACTTTATAATTTTACTCAACTATATAACTATATAAACAAATCTCCTACCAAAATGTATTTTGAAGGTACCATGGAGTACATGGTATATGAGCATGGTAATTCCCTCTCTATTGTCACCCACTCTGGTAGTCTCCGTCTGTGCCTTAATCAAGCCTTGGACTTCCTGGCTCCGCCCTGGTGCTCCTCTTTGCTGGCCTTCCCAGTTCCCTGCCATACGCCAGTTCCACGCCTATCTCCTAGACCTCATCCCTTCTTCTTTGAACCATTTCTGTCTTTATTTCCTTAACTTTTTTCACCTGTTTCTAGTTGAGTTTTCAGTCGTCATTTAATGTTTGCACTTGCATTTGATATTGGTGTTTTGTGTTTGGTGTTGAGATTATCTCCCTGTTTTCTTGGACTTACAAAAAACCCTACACCAATAATGTAATTCCTTTTTTATACAGCTATAATTTTTGTAGCGTTTCAAGTACACTCTCATAAAAAGGTGCTTCTTTGGAGCAATGCCATAGAAGACCATGTTTCGTTTCTCAAAAACCCTTTGTCAAAGGTTCTTAAAAGAACCAGTTTTTTTTCAGTTTTATTGTCTGTAGAACCTCTTTCATCTACATGACCCTTTTGAACAATAGCAAGGTTGTTGTGGGAGGCTCAATGGAACAATACAGCCTGACAAAATAACTTTCAGAAATCTTTATTTTGAAAAGTTTATGAATCCAAAATTTAATTGCTAACCTTTCTTACTAAAGTGACTTACAATACAGTTCAAGATATCACATTACTTGCAGATGCCAGTAAGAGTTACCAAGGTACAACATGGTAAGAGTTACCGAGGTACAACATGTTCCTTGTTGGTCCTGGAACAGCTTTTTTATCAATAATCATAGCTCTAGTCCTAAACCAAACCCTAACATCTCGCAATCTTCCTAACCAACCAGAATAATCTTCTTGTTTAAAATTGTATTAAGCAACAGTTAAATCTAAAACTATTTGGATTAAATGTCAAGTAAATATTAAACATCAGAAAAATCTTTATACACAGAAATGCAGATAAATAAAGACGGTCAGTTTACATTTACATTTAGTCATTTAACTGATGCTTTTATCCAAAGCGACTTACAAATGAGGACAAGGAAGCAACTTCAATCACAATAAGAGGCAACAATGAATATGTGCTATAGACAGGTCTCAGGTATTTCAACACAGTATGAGAAGGATTTTTTTTAAGAAGTAGAAGTAGGGGTGTGTTAGTAAGTTAGTCAAGGAAGTGAAGATGAAAAATATGAGTTTTTAGTTGTTTCTTGAAAATGGCTAATGACTCAGCCATTCTGATGGAGATATGGAGTTCATCCCACCAACTGGGCAGAGTGAAAGAGAGAGTCCGGGAAAGTGATTTCTTCCTTCGTTGGGATGGAACCACAACCGCAACCACAGTTTAAGTTTGAATAGTAAGCTCCTCTAGCTTAGGATTCTATCTAACTGATTCTAGTTTAAGCTAAAAACACCATGACTGATATCTCTTAATCCTATGAAACCAACACTTTATGTTAACAGTGGTGTTTGTCGTAAAATATTTAATTTTCACCTTGTAGTATATGAGTTTAGTCATGCGTTACAGTCACTTTCAGTGTTTGTTTGTTGTGTGGGTAAGGATTATTACTCTATAATGTGACATTTTTTGTGTAGCACAATAAAAGATTTATTGTCAGGGAATGTTGAATATGGCAATGTGTCTTTAAGTGAGCTTGGTATTTAATGCTGCAATGCATTATACCAATAGAAATTCTATGATTTTATCTATGACTTTGACTTGGTTTGTTATTGTTTTAAGGTCATGATATACTGGAATTATATTTAAACAGTTTTTTCATATTCTTTTAAAGCCACTGCATTGGCATAGATTATGTTTGAGTTTTCAAACTCCTCTGTCTTGGACATGCCTTTGCCTTGTATGGTATCCATGATGCACTGGTGCAGAAACACATACTGAGACTATGAGAGAGGTAGAGAAACATTAGTTGGAAACATTACACAATTGGTTGGCAAGTTATGAATATATACAGAAATATTTACTTCATACAGAAATTTTTGCTTTATTAAAGGTAGGGCAGACAATTTCAGAGAGGCTAGCAACAAGCTAGCTTTGAAAGCATAAGATCCCACCCTCCTTTCAGAGCACTCTCCAAAGCCACACCTCCAAAACACATAAATGTGGTGTGCAGAGGTATAATTTGACAGACAAGCAGAACATTCTATCATTGCATTTGGACCGAATGTAATGATTGGAAGAGTATAAAGTAAGCCTAAGTTATTTAGACCATGCTTCATATCATAGCAAAAGCACTTCAGAATATTGGTGATAGCCTTCATCAAAACACTGCTGTAACATTTTCAAATAACTATAATAGTTCTGTATTCCTGATTACCTTTAGCATCATGCTTTGAAAACAGAGTTTACCTCAGTTTGCACCATAAGTGGCCTGTTGAGCCTCATTCTTTGGACAAATGCTGCAATACCCACTGCCTTCTCTTTCTCCAGCTGCTGTAGCAGGACGTCCAGCGCAATCAGTGTTCCTGTCCTGCCCACTCCAGCACTAGAGTTACAAATATTATGTTCAGTTGACTTATAGTATGGACTAGTAGGAGTCTTTATTTATAGTACAAGATTAACAATGAGGGTTTAAAGTTAGTTGTTGTGTTGTGTCACCTGCAGTGTACAATTGTGGGTCCTGAAGACGGGGAGCTTTCAATGTGCCGCCGAACGAGTCCTCTGAATCGGATCAGCTCCTCTGTGCCTAGGGGAACACCGTGATCCGGCCACGCAGTGAAGTGAAAGTGCCTCACTGCCCGTACCTCAGAGGTGTATTTCTATTATGTAAGAAAATAATGATTATATTGGTTGTTTCATGCTAACCTTTCAAACCCTGTCAATAGGACATTTTTTATTTATGTATGAGTTTAAAGCAGCAATCCAAAACTGTTGTCTTTCTATTACCACTTCTGTTAAAAACATACAATTGCAGGTTACTTTTTTACTTGTCTGTACTTTTACTTGTTCTTTATTTACAAACTTACCATTGTTTGTTACGGAGACTGTTCTGAACACTAATTTGTTGTACTTGCTCAATAGCTGATTTTTGAACATTTTTAACTAAAAAGTTATGGATTGCAGCTTTAAGGGTATGGACATTGAATGATATTCAATGAAAGAGGTCATAATAAATTTATATTACAAATAATAATTATACTAAAATTTGTGTGTTTTTACATCATATTGAATTAATTAGATACTGCTAGCTTTTAATTGCTATTCACTACAGAAGATTCAGTTCAGTTAGCTTTCCTGTAGCTCAGTGGTTAGAGCATGGTGTTAATAACGTGTGAACTTGCTAGTACAATGTCGGACACCGTAATATTCTCTGGCCCCCTCTCTGCTCATCGTGGTGACAAACTACATAGCAGACTGTCATCACTAAATGGCTGGATGTCTAAGTGAACAATACACAAAACAATGTAGGTTACATAGATAATTGGAAAAGTTTTTGGGGTAGACCTGAACTGTTGAAAAGAGATGGCCTCCATCCCTCATTGGCACATAGGTTTATTAATAGTTTTTTATGAATAAGTAGTAGTAGTAGTAGTAGTAGTAGTAGTAGTAGTAGTAGTAGTAGTAGTAGTAGTAGTAGAGCTTTATTGTCATTCCGCTACCTGTGTGGACATACAGTGGAACGAAATGTCGTTTCTCACAGGACCACGGTGCTACATAAATTAACATAAATATAAACCTAACAATAATTTTCTTTTTTAAACCTATACATAACCAGAAGTGGTAATCTAACTATACATATAAACAGTTGGCTATACACATGACCTAAGACAGACTATACAACAGTTGACTTTACACAACTAAAACAGACTATACTAGTATTTTACATAATGTTGTACAATGTTGTGCAAGATAATTTTCATAGAGGTATTTGAGGTTAGGAAACAAGTAGTGCAATATGGTATGTAATGTATTTACAGTAAACATTTGCGTAATCTTACCGAGTAAGATTTGTAGCAGTAACAGTATGTTAATAAGAAAGTGTCTGGTGCATGTAGAGAGAAGAGCGTGTTTTCTCCAGGTGGTTTGTTCAGCCCACACACCTGTGTGTAGCACACTCAGAATTGCACAGTGTTTTGAGGTTTTTAACAGTTTCATGTGGTGCGTGTGGAGTGGTGGTGGGGGGGTTGGGTATCCTGGTTTCAGGAGCTAGGGTTGTGGATAGGGTTTCAGGGGGGGTGAAGTGATTGAAATTAAGGGGTCTCACAGCTTGGGGGAAAAAACTGTTGAGCAGCCTTGCAGAGCGGGCGCTAATGCTCCGGAACCATCTTCCTGATGGCAATAATTGGAAGAGAACGGTAGCTGTACTGGAGCCTCGTGCATTGAAAATATCCAGAATGGAGGGGAGAGGGGCACTGATGATCTTTGCAGCTGTGTTCACTGTCCGCTGGAGGGTCATGCAGTCAGCAGCACTGCAATTCCCGTACCAGACAGTGATGTAGCTGGTCAGCACACTCTCAATGATTCCCCTGTAGTGGTGAGGATGGGTAGAAGAAGACTTGCCCTTTTCAGCCGGCGGAGAAAGTGTAAGCGCTCTTGTGCCTTTTTGGAGAGTGACATGGTGTTGGTGGTCCAGGTGAGATCCTCTGTGATGTGCACCCCGAGGAATTTGGTGCTGCTGACTCTCTCCACAGTCAAGTTGTCGATGTTCAGTGGGGGGTGGTCAGCGAAGTTTCTTCTAAAGTCCATCACAACCTCCTTTGTCTTACTCACGTTGAGGGACAGGTTGTTAGTGCCACACTATTCAGCCAGCTGTGCCACTTCCTCTCTGTAGAACGATTCATCGTTGTTGCTGATAAGACCTATCACTGTTGTGTCATCAGCAAACTTGATGATTTGGTTGGAGCTGAACTTGGCAGTGCAGTCATGGGTCAGCAGCGTGAAGAGCAGTGGGCTGAGCACACAGCCTTGTGGGGCACCTGTGCTCAGTGTGGTAGTGCTTGAGGTTTTGCGGCCAACACGGACTGACTAAGGTCTTCCAGTTAAGAAGTCCAGGATCCAATTACAGAGGGAGGTGTTAAGGCCCAGCAGGATTAGTTTATTTATGAGCTGTTGTGGGATTATTGTGTTAAAGTGAGCTAAAGTTGATGAACAGCATTCTAACATAGGAGTCTTTGTTTTCTAGGTGGGTAAGAGCCAGGTGAAGCGTGGAGGAAATTGCATCTTCTGTAGAGCAGTTTGGTCGGTATGTAAACTGGAGCGGATTGAGTGTGTTGGGGAGGCTGGTTTTGATATTGTGCATGACTAACCTCTCGAAGCACTTCATCATGACTGGAGTCAGTGCTATTGGATGGTGATTATTTAGCCAGGACACAGATGATTTCCTTGGTACCGGTATGATTGTTGTGGATTTGAGACAGGTGGGGACGACTGCTTTGGACAGTGAGATGTTGAAGATATCTATTAGGACATCCATCAGCTGTGCAGCACAGTCTCTCAGTACACGGCCAGGTATGTTGTCATGATCTGCAGCCTTGCGTGGGTTAATCCTAGATAGGGTCTTCCTTACGTCGGCTGGAGACAGACAGAGCACCTGGTCGTCGTGCAGCAATCTTTGTGCAGGTGTGTCATTCTGCATTTCAAACCGTGAATAGGAGTGATTGAGTGCATCTGGGAGGGATGTGTCATCACAGGCCTGTGGTGGGGGCTTGTAGACAGTGATGGACTGGATAGCTTGCCACGGGCTCCATGTGTCTCTGCAGCGATTATTGATTTTTTAAGCATATGATGAGCATTCTTGATGCCACAGGACAGATTGGCTCTTGCTGTTTTGAGGGCTTCTTTATCTCCCGATCTGAAAGCTTTGTCTCTGGTCTTTAGCAGCCTGGAAACCTCTGCTGTCATCCACGGCTTCTGGTTTGCACGTGTAGTGATGGTCTTGGTGACTGTCACATCATCAATGCACTTTTTGATATAGGCACTCACAGGTTAAGTATATTCATGCGGGTCTGTGTGGTTGTTGTAGGCAGCAGATAGAATGTTCGACACTTCACAAACATAAACTCTACCAGTGATGAACAGTGTTTTGTCACTACTGCAGCATTGTTACACCATTCTTTGTTGACGTACACACACAAGCCTACACCGTGAGTCTTACCGGACAGTGCTGTGTCTCTGTCCGCTCGGTAGCAGGTTAGCCCATGCAGCTGAATGGCAGAGTCCGGGATGTTGTTTGGACATGTTTCAGTGAAGACAAACACACAACAATATCTTGCCTAATGTGTAGACCGACTGAGTTGGATTAAGTCCAGTTTATTTTCCAGTGAGCGAACATTTGAAAGCATTAGTGTTGGTAGTGCCGGTCTGGTTGGGTTAGCCCTTAGACTGGCTTATATGCCTCCGCACTTACCGAGCTTCTGTCCTCTCATCTGCTTGCGACACCGCCTTGTGTGGGTAGCGTCAGTAGGCGAGGCCGTGGTCTCGGGGTCCGGCTTCTGCAGCAGTAAACAAAGGCTTTGTAGCTTCTCAGTAGTCACTGACGAGAGTTGGTGTTTGTATCCGTTTCCGATGTTCACAAGACTTTGACGATCATAGATGTGTTTTTTATTGATTATCAGATACATACATAAATCGGAACAGACGACATTAAAAGACATAAAAGCACCATTTTTGGGACCCGGAGTAGCAACTGCGTCTGAGCGCGCCGCCGTCTTGGATCGAAGAAGTGTAATTTGGCACAGTCTTATTAATACTACTATACTTGACTAACTGGGACCCAGGTCAGGAAACAGACAGACTGGCTTAACCAACCATCTGCCAGCCGTCACCTCACAGATGTCACACAAAAAACAACACATAGAATCATCTAAATATTATAATATTGAGACTGTGTCTGTTCCCTGGACTGGTAAATACAAAAAAACCCATGATCAATTAAATGGCAATTAATATTAAACAAATTAAAAAGACACACAATACAGACAAACAATTAATAAACCTTGGTTTGCTGAATATTAGAGCTCTCACTACAAAAGCGCTTTTTGTTAATGATATGATCACAGATCAAAACCCAAACGTGCTCTGCTTGACAGAAACATGGCGAAAACAAGATGATTACATTGCCTTAAATAAGTCAATCCCCCAAAATTACTGCTATAAGCATGAACAATTTTGTCCAAAAGGCAAAGGAGGGGGTGTTGCTGCATTTTATAGGAATACAGCTACCCAAAGATCTGACTTTAATTACAACTCTTTTCAAGTAATAATGGTGCGCAATATAACTTCATCTGGGGGTAAATAATCAGAATAATCAGACTCAGTGGTAGTGGCCACCGATCAAGTCGTAGTTGTTGGTGATTGTAACATCTATGTGGATAATGAAAAGGATGCATTGGGTTTGGCTTTCAAAGACATTTGGAACTTTTGGTCTCACAACACGTGTCAGGACCAACTCATAGCTGTAATCATACCTTAGATTTAATCCTGTCCTATGGTGTAAATGTTGATGACATCAATATTTTGCAGCAGAGCGAAGACATTCAGATCATTATCTGGTGTCATGCAAAATACATATGGCTGCAAAATCAGCTACTTGCTATAAATACAGTAGAACAATCGATTCTACCACTAAAGATTGTACAATGTTGGACACAGTAATATTCTCTGGCCCCCTCCCTGCCTATCGTGGTGACAAAATACATAGCAGACTGTCATCACTAAATGGCTGGATGTCTAAGTGGTGTCCACAGAACAATATAGGCTACATAGATAAATGAAAATCTTTTTTGGGGTAGACCTGACCTGTTGAAAAGAGATGGTCTTCATCCCTTTAGGGCTAAGGCTGCTCGTTTATCTAGAAATTTGGCATATAGTCTACTACTAATACTTGACTAACTGGGTCAGGAAGCAGACAGACTGGCTTAACCAACTGTCTGCCAGCCGTCACATGCCACAGATGTCACATAATTTGCAACACACAGAATCACCTAAATATTATAATATAGAGACTGTGTCTGTCCCCCGGACTGGTAAATACAAAAAAACCCGTAAACAAATATATGGTAATTTAATCAATCTTAAACAAATAAAAAAGGTACATAATAAAGACAAACAACTAATAAAGCTTGGCTTGCTGAATATTAGAGCTCTCTCTACAAAAGCACTTTTTGTTGATGATATGATCACAGATCAAAACCTAGATGTGCTCTGCTTGACAGAAACATGGTTAAAACGGGATGTTCACATTACATTAAATGAGTCAATTCCCCTAAAATTACTGTTAAAAGCATGATCCTCGTCCGACAAGCAAAGGGGAGGTGTTGCTGCACTTTATTTGAATACATTTACAGCTGCCCAAAGATCTAACTTTAGTTACAACTCTTTTAAAGTAATGGTGCTTAATATTGTTACGAAGCCGGGCTCCCGCGCTGTGCGAGGAGTCCGGACTTTTATTATGACTTTGTGTGTTCTATTTATTCTATGTCACTTCCAATTTTGTGTTAATCGTCATCACCTGTTGCACAATGATTTGTATGTGTATTTAAGTTCCAGGTTTTGTATGTGTACTCGTGGATTATTGTTTGGTGTTTGGCGTTTCTCGTTCTCGTGATCGTTATCTGTTTATTCATTCATGTCTAGCCTGGTCTTTGGAATATTACCCGTGTTTGGATTACTCTTTTGGATTACCCCTGTCGTATACTTCTGCCCTGGATCTATTTTGTATGTTGTTCATCGTGGTTTGTTTTCAGTTATTTCACTGCTGTTGCACATGTTGTCACCCTTTCGTTTTTACGGTTAGTGTTTGTGTTGTTTTTGTGATATCATCTCATTAAATATCACTCATCATTTAGCTCCATGTTTCCGTCTTGTTTTTCAACACAAACACAACCGGCCATCCATAACAAATATAGCTTCATCTGGGGCAAATAAGCAAACTCTGTCATTTCTACTGGCTACTGTCTACAGGCCACCAGGGTACCAAACAGACTTTATCAAGGAATTTGCTTGAACTTTTTATCAGAAGTAGTACTAGCAACAGATCAAGTCTTAATTGTTGGAGATTTGAACATCCACATGGATAATGAAAAGGATGCATTGGGTTTGGCTTTCAGAAACATTTTGAGCACTGTTGGTGTCTCACAACACGTGTCAGGACCAACTCATCCAGGATTTAATCCTGTCTTATGGTATTAATGTTGATGACATCAATATTCTGCAGCAAAGCAAAGACATTTCAGATCATTATCTGGTGTCCTGTAAAATACATTTACCTATGGCAGCAAAGTCACCTACTCGCTACAAATACAGTAAAACAATAAATTCTACTACTAAGAATTCTTTTATTAAAAACCTACCTACACTGTCTTCATTCCCGAACATAATGTTAACTCCTTATTTTCTAACACGTTAGACATAGTTGCTCCTCTACAGTTAAAAAAGATTAGAGACAACAGTCCAACGCCCTGGTATAACGAGCATACCCACGCTCTGAAAAGAACAGCCCGGAAAATGGAATGCAACTGGAAGCAAACAAAACTGGAGGTATTTCGGATAGCATGGAAGGAGAATGTTTAAAATTATAGAAAGGCCTTATAAAGTTACAGATCTGCCTACTTCTCAAAACTTTTAGAAGAAAATAAACACAAACCTAGATATCTATTTGACACAGTGGCAAAATTAACCAAAGATAAAGCATCATCTGCCACTGACAGTTGTCAATACCATAATTTTATGAATTTCTTTAATAACAAAATAGACAATGCAAGAGACAAAATCATAAACAACTGTCTTCGACACAAACAAATCAGATGGTGCATCAACCCGCCCAAGGAGCAACTCCAGTCATTTTCTTCTATAGATAGGGATGAACTGTCAAAAATAATCAAAGCATCTAAATCGACAACATGTATGCTCAATCCTATACCTACCAGGTTACTGAAAGAGATGCTGCCTGAAATTATAGACCCTTTACATAGTATTATTAATACATAATTGGTGTTAGGATATGTCCCAAAGCCTTACAAACTGGCAGTTATCAGACCCCTTATTAAAAAAACCACAACTTAATCCCAGGGAACTAGTAAACTACAGACTTATCTCAAATTTACCTTTTATCTTAAAAATACTGAAAAAGGTGGAGTCTTCACAGGTATGCTCTTTCCTGGAAAGAAATGATATCTATGAGAATTTCCAATTAGGATTCAGGCCATACCATAGTACAGAGACTGCTCTCATCAGAGTTACTAATAACCAGCTTTTTTCAGCCGATCGTGGCTGCATCTCTCTTTTAGTATTACTTGACCTTAGTGCAGCTTTTGACACAATTGACCACAGCATTCTACTAAATAGGCTTAAAAACTGCATTGGCATAAGTGGAACTGCACTATCATGGTTTAAATCATATTTATCTGACCGATTCCAGTTTGTTGCTGTGAGTGATAAGGTCTCGTACCGATCACAAGTCCAATATGGAGTACCACAGGGCTCAGTTCTTGGGACCCTACTTTTTACCTTATACATGCTACCTCTGGGAGCAATTATTAAGAGACATGGAGTTAGTTTCCATTGTTATGCTGATGATA
>JAZGTJ010002508.1:23406-41849 GCA_036877575.1 Botia almorhae
CCCCCCAACACGACCGTGAGCCCTCTGTGAAAGCCAGTTTCAGAGTCCCCAGCATCAGACGGCCACCATTCTGACCGAACCCCATCCAGGGGACTCGGGTCAGCTCTCCACCACAATATTTGACAGTGACGGGTGATTGAGAGAAAAACTGTAGGACAACCAGTAACTAATACAAGTGTTTCAAAAATGGACATTCTTTGGAGACCACTCAATCCTCCTCTCCACAATCTCTGACCTCTTTATAACAAGAACTCCATTTTGCTAGTTCAGCATGTTTCTAGGTTTCCTGGAGAGGAGTGGGTGTCCAAGACATATCAGCTAACCACTGGGATTCCTCAGGACATTTATTAAACAACCTTACTGAGCCAGATCATGAGAGCACATGCCCTCTTCTGTCACTGCTGAGCAGATGATATCCAGCTTCACCTTTGGTTCCAAACCTGATGACAGCACTGTTGCAACTACTGTCTTAACCTGCTTATCTACATTTGAACGACAAAATGCATCCTGTAATCCCAGTCCATGTATCATTCGACCACAACTTCACTCTACAACAGAGTTCTACAACATTAACCCAAGTTCCTAGATGTAGTGCTTGGTGTTTGATGAACAAATTATAAATTATTGCCCTTATCTCAGTAGATATTGTATTGATTTTACGTTGACTTTAATGGCCACTGCTGAACTATAGTTGCTTTGAGATTGTAGCCCTGTGGGGTATTTTAGTATATAGTATTTTAGTATATAGCACAATACTTACAGGCATGTAGTTGGCATTTATATAATCAGAATCACCCTCATCATTAATAGAGAGATACACCCTTGAACATTCATCTGAAAAGATAGAGACAACTAAGTTTTACAACATAATATTTGTTTCATAATAAGCATGCATTTGTTTGTGTGTGTGTGTTTGTAAATACTTACAAGCTAAAACATTAGAGAATCGGTTTTTGCTCTTGTTTTCAGGCAATTCAGCTGTGTATCGAGACTGTTCTATACCCACTGTACTTAAGTCCTATTAAAAAAATAAACACTCCAATTATATTCAGTATTAACTTGATGTTTCAAGCATAGTTCACACATGCAACAACAGTCGTACAGTTTTTTAAATATTCTGAAGAAAATGTAAGGGATGCTTGCCTGTGCTAAATTTGCCTGCAGGATGCTTAGTGCAATCTAATGATTTTGCTGTGGCATTGCTAGTGCATTGTTGAAACTGAAGTCTGTTTGTGAAGTTTGTGAAAAACTGTGCAATGCATAAACCTCAAACTACAGATCTCAAGAGATGATCTAGCAACTGGCGCTAGGAGCTACGATTAGGCTCCGTGTTAGAGCACCTGACTCCCATGTTGACAACGACTTTAAGAGCCCATCCCTAAAACTCTGTGATGTTTTGTTCTGGATATATATGCATGGCATCTTTTCAATGTAATTTTATGCCCATTTTCTATTGGCATAAAGAAAGTCTTATCCATAGAATAGTAATAGGACAATGTGAGGACATGTCTGTAGCAAAAACAGTGTAGAACAGTGTTACATGCCAAAGTCTGGGTTGAAATTTTTTTTATTGTAGTATGGTTTTGGTTTGGAACATGTTTGCTCAAGCCTACCTCATATTCCTCACTGAAACCTCTATTCTCATCACGACTCAAATTTAGAAAATGTTCTGGAAATTTCTCTATGGGGATTGGTCTGTTAAAATAAATTATGTATAACTTACAAAACTACTATTAAGAAGTATTCAATATTATACAAATTTTAGTGACATACATACTTGTACATGTTGTTAGGTACTTTTGACTCCACATGTTGTTTAGACCGTCTAAAGACGTCAGAAAAGACATTTAAATTCTAAAAACAAATTCTTTAAATTTCTTAAAACAAGACAGATCTAATTAAATTTTATCAATTAGAAACCTTGACCCATAATGTTTAAAACAAAGATTAAATTCATACCCAACATGCTGCAGTTTGTGGCGCCATAAAAGGATCCCAGCACAAATAATGATGACCAGCAGGAAAAACACAAGAACACCAGCTATAACTCCTGCACAGAACAGACAGAAAAATAAAATGTCAAAACATCTGGCCCAATCATGTAAGAGTTTTAAAGCATATTTTAAAAAGTGCATCGGACTGAGCACCAACACACACATTTGTTCCCAATCTGCAGTAAGAAACATGTTTACTAATGATGGGGAGGAGAGAGAGCTCAGTGCACAAGATAGACATTAGCAGAATGACTATTAAAAGACAGAGATGGCAAAAATAAACAAAAAAATAAAAAGAGGAAAATGGTTAAATATAACATTAAAAATAGACCACAAACATGACAATGAAAAATTGAGAGTTTAACAGTTTTGTTCCCATGTGATCATGACAGCACACCAGACACCAACAGATTCTCTTCACCAACAACCTTGAACATGGAAAATTTCACAAAATCTCTCACAGTCAATACTTAACAGTAATAGTATTTGGACTGCTTTTAACAGAAAAAGCTTTCAAACAGATTCAATTACTATTAACACACCACAGGTGTGGATAAAATAATCTGCACAACCACTGAGACAATCAAGACTTTACCTTTGGATTGTCGTAAGGAGAAAATTATTTCAAATTTGGCTTGATTATCTTATAGTGTGCAGCTGCCCATTAGGAGCTCAGGAACTCATGAGACCAGGAGAACACAAAACACCATTAATCAACCATAAACCAATTGCAACCGTTAACCAAAGAGTTGGACTAACCTGAGCTAAACTAAAACAAAAAAAATGGTTGACCGAAACTAAGGGGTGTGTGTGTATATATATATATATATATATACACACACATTGAGATTCTAAACTAGACACAAATGATAACGATTAGTAACTAAGGCAACAGGGAAACTAATTAACTAATGAAAACTAATTAACAAGATGAGGAGGAACACAAGGAAATCAAAAACTCATTACAAAAAACCTAAGTGAGACAAAGATATTTATAGGTTATTTGTCTACTCCTTTGTCATAGTTTTTGCAGCTTTTTAGCTACACTTCTGTATTTTAACAAAGTGGCATTTTGACATTTTACATTCATAAACAGAATAAATGCGTATGTTGTAAAAGTCACAATAATTTGTGGATTATTAAAATAAAGTTAATGACAGATTATGTAGCTTTTATGTAGTAGTCTTTAAGTATTGAAGACTGTATTGTACAAATCCAAACAGATTTTTAGGTTTCTAATTTTTCTGATATAAAAGGGGATAAGAGGGTAAGAAACAGCCAGGAGACTGGGTGCTCTATGGGATTAATCAAAAGAGCAGAGACATCAGTCACTGCCCTGCCTCCAGAGTCCCTAAAGTGTTGAGCAAGCAGTCATCATGGAAATAAATAAATGCAATACATTTATACATTTCTGCATCCATATGGTAATTAGGCGGAGGTAACCGTGCGTTGCTGTATGAGTGGCAAGAGAAAAGCTGGTTTACATTTAGGCATTTGGCAGACGCTTTTATTTATTGCATTTTAAAGCGACTTACATTGCATTATACTCTACATTGATTCTAAGTATGTGCAATCCCTGGGATCGAACCCATGACCTTGGCGTTGTTAATGCCATGCTCTAACCACTGAGCTACAGGAAAGCGACATTTGCGTCAAAAAAGAGCCCGTTCCTTTATGTTTGTTGTTTTGGTTGGTTAGGACACCTCCTGTTACTCATGTTTAGGATGTAAAGGCACAGGCTAAAAAACAGCACATTTGCGTGCTTGCACTAGACCTCTGTCTACTGACTTTTCCTTCTAAAAAGTTACACAATGCCACAATATTTTTTCCACGCATTACAGCCCTGTGCATTTGTGTGCGCAGAGCACAAAAGCGCCCTTGCGACTATATTGTCTGTGCACAGATACTATTCTGTGCTCTCGTGGAACAGAAATATGCCTGCACGATAAGGCTTTTCCACATGCAGATCTGTGGTACACCACTAATAATTTTGTAAATAATGTTCAGTTTCCTGCACAGACGGTTTTATTTATAAATCTTCTTTACTATTATACTGAAGAAAAATGTCACCTACACCTTGGGTGGCCTGAGGGTAAACTAACAGCAAATTTTGATCTTTCTGTAAATTAACATTTTAAAGCTGTTGACCTGCTTCACTAGTGTCTTGTCAGTGTTGATTGGATTGTGTTCTCTTTAGTTTTGTGAAATCCTACACAAGCTCTTTAGTCATATTGATGTTAACCAAAAGGTGGTTCTCCTGACACCAGTGTGTGCGCTCCTCCTTTCTCTAGGCCGTCTTATCATTGTCAGTAGTGAAACCCACCTCCGTAGTGTCATAAGTGACTTTGACAATGACCCTAAAGCTGTGTGTAGCTACACACTGCTACACTTTACTCAGCCTACTTTACTCTAATTTCAATGACCACGGCCAATTCCATTGGAGTGGAATAAGCGCTTGCGATTGAACAGCCAATGGCCAGCTCTATGGGACATATTATTGAAAAAGTATATAAGTGGGCAGCGTATAGCATCACCTAAGGCTCTGTAGCACCTAAGAAATGTAGCATCACCTAAGGCTTTGTCTACAGGAGCATCCGTAAGTGATGCTTGATGCTGATGCAGCGTCTTAACCGGGTTATGTACGTAACCTGAGACGTTATCTGGATATCAAGCTAATTTGAAATCTAAGCATCCATGGGTCATGTCTTTGATGTGTGATAGGGGTGCTTTGCATTATTTGACAGTTGAGAGTGACTAATTGCTGATTCAAAAATTTTTGGAGAGGTTTTTAAAGATTATATTGTGTTTCACACAAATATGAAAAATTTAGATTTTACCTGTGGGGTCAGTAAGACAGTTGACTGATACTGTAGGACTCTTCATGGTTGCAGAGAATGATGTCACCCTCACAGTATACCACTTGGCAGCTTGCAGTCCCTTTACCTCCTGTCTGCTCTCTGATTGGTTGAAACTTTTTCCAGCAATGTCCACTTGCACCACATTTACAACCCCAAATGGCGCATTCCAAACTACAGCCAGACCATATCCTCCAGATAATTTTTCACAGCTCAGACAAGACACACTATTTGGAGCTAAAGTGATAAAGAAGTTAGGAATAATACAATTTTATGTAGGTATACAAGCAGGTCAGTACAACCAAGATCAAGTAAACTTACCTAATGTCAGATTTTGCGAGCATTGTAGAAGTTTATGTGATTCCAAGTCATACAACAGTGAAACATTGTATGTTGCTCCAGGATAAAGGTGTTGAAGATTCACTCTGTTGTGCTCTACGGCGCCACTCAATGTGTCTGTGATGTTTTGAGCTGTAACACTTGTGCTGCCGTTCACTTGAGCATTTATTGATGAGTTGGTGATGTGCCAGTCAATAGAAGCACATTCAATGGCTTAAAAAAACAGTAAAAATGTGTTGATTTTACAGAGGTGTAGTCTTGATCTTATAGCCTTGGTCCAAGTAGTCTTGGTCCAGGTCTCAAAACTTCCTCCATCAAAATCCTGCCAGTGACTGGTTGCATAAACTACCTAGTCAGCATTTATTTTTTCTTCAAGACTGGTCTTAAAAAGGTTATGCCACTTACATAAAAAATGTAAAAGTAAGACTGATTAGCCTTAACTAATTGCTAGATGGTCTAGCAATTAGACTAGTTTCTAAAACAGTCTTAGTGGTATGTTTATGCAACTTCTCTGTATTGGTCTAGTTCTTTGGGCATCTAGTACTGGTCAGGGTCTGAGAACTAATACAAATAGAACTAATGCAAAAACTCAAAACCAAGTCACACAAACAGACCATGCTAAATCCAAGTAATACAACTTACAGGTGACACTCTTAAACATGTATCCATTGCTTTTGGTGTCTTTAACCACAGTGAAGACAGTGAATTCATATTTAGTTCCCTGGATGAGATTTGATAGTTCATATTTAATCACATCATTCTGCCCAATTCCAGAGAAATAGATTTCTTTTCCAGAACTTTGACTCAGGATGTAGTTGTAGATGCTGTTTTTGTTCAGCTTATCCCATTCAATAGTCAAATGCGACTGTGATCGATGTGTCACTCTCACTTCATTTACTTCAGAAAGAGCTGTGATATGAGAGTTGAATATTTAAAAATTTTCATAAGAATTGATATCATAAGCCCTGCCTTCAAAAGACATGTCAGGCAACCAAATGTCGGCAAGCTTAAATGTGGACAATGATTAACAATAAAGGTGATATTCTGATTGATGCAAAAATGTTAATCACAATTAGGTTGATTCTCAAAACAATTGTGGTAGCAAACTTAATGCTGAAATGTAATTTAAAATGTAATTTAGCAACATGAAATTCATAAAAGCTTACATAAACATAGCAATACATAAACATAACAATACATAGCATAAGGATATTTCGTTATAGATTAAATGAATCATTATAGCTTATATGATACATTTTATGATATTTATCATCAATGTTTGAAATGTCACCTGTAGACATTTGTATTCTATAAATGTTTCCAAATTTATTCCAAAGCATAATTTTTATGTGTTGAGAGTGACTTACTTGTAGAGTTGGTGAACTTGAACCCTTTACTTCTCACATCATAAAATATGGTGTACAGAATGAAACTGTAGTTTGTTGCAGGAATTAAACCTGATATATGTTGTATTATCAGAGAATCCCCTTTTGGATTTGTAATAAGGATTTTCTCCCATGATTCATTTCCATATTTCAGACTGTAGTTATATATGTTGTTGTCTCTATTTGTTACGATGTTCCATTGTAGGATCATGTCACTGTCATTACGGTTCATCACAGACACACTGTCAACATTAGACGGCACTAAAAAACAAATACATGGTGATGGGTGGTAAATTTTCACATTTTTGTCACTTCACTCTTAGACTAAGGCTACGGTCAGGTTAATTTCTACATAACTAGATTAAAATGACATACCCAGACTTACCAGTTAAACTGGATATGTTATATCCACTACTCCTTACACTTTCAAACTCAGTGTAGACAGTAAATGAGTATTTAGTCCCAGCACACAGAGAAGAGACTTTATAAATCACTTTAGGAATACTTTCTGATCCATTGATTTGAATCTCTGTTTCATTGCTGAATTTCAGCACATAAGTGTAATTGCTGTTGTTGTTGACTTTATTCCATTGCAATGTTACATCAAACTCAGTTTGATCAATTACAGAAACGGCGTCAACATCAGAGGGAGCTAAGAAAGGGATAACCAAACAATGTAAATAAAAAAGTAATTTACATCTACATTTTTTACAAGAAAATACTGTTTTCTAATTACTATGATTTGCTTTTGGGTAAATTAAAATGAAATGAATGAAATAAATGAAAAAATATACAAAATATAAAAAAACATTTATATAAATTGTGATATTTTAAGCTGTATCTTTTAAAACTATTGTCAGATCTGTTGCACAACAGTGTCATGTGCTTGTGATGTGTACCAATACTGTTTGAATTCAGGTTAAAGGATGTGTGGGATCGAGCTCACACACATCTGCTACACGCAGTGCGACGCCAGGCTTTTTAAGCCAACTGGCATCAACGTTAAGATCCTGCCTACGCTCCTGGCCAATGGGTTTGTGTGTCCACTCGAGATCCTTGACTCTGGCTACCCTGTAAGAAACTCAGCCCCAGGTATGTCTGTCCCCTCAAAATACTAAGACAAAATCTTTAAAAAATCTCTAAATCTCAAAATCTTTTCAAAATCTTTAATCTTTAAATTTTTAAACTTAAAATTTTTCACTTTTAATTTTTACTTTTCTTTCTGTAAGACAGTCGTAAAAAGCATTTCACTACATGTCATACTGTGTCGGATTTTGTATGTAACAAATAAAATTTGAATTTTGAATATTTCTCCCACTTTCCACATGTCACTTCTGAAACCTGCTGGTGGATTGGTTGGAGAGTCAGAGGGGGGTCCCAGAGAACAGGCCCCTCCAATCCTTTTGGACAGAGGAGGCATACTGAGTCCATGAGCTACTCGACTTTAGACGTCGAGGTGACACTGCCTCCAGTACCTGGTCGATTGGGAGGGGTATGGTCAGGAGGAACGTTCCTGAGTCAATGCGGGAGATATCCTTGATCCTTGGGGCTCTGTCACGGAGGAGACTTCCACTCAGCCTCCTCCGCACCACCAGAGGGAACCCTCGCCGGAATTCTAGTTTATTTACATTTAGACTCCAAATCCCATAATGCCATAAAGACTGATTACTTCCGCCCTGTCACCTGTGCCTCATTACCACTCATTATTTAAACCTTGTAGATCCCTTTGCTCAATGCAAAGTCTTGATTTGCCCCGGCTGTCATTTCTGATCTATTCTGGTTTGTACTGTTTTCATCCTTGGACTGTTTATCGTTTATGCTTGTTTGCCACCTGCCTTGATCCCTGGACTGTTTATGTTTTGTGAATGCTATCTGCCTGCCATGACTATTGCCTGATTGCTGTTACTGCCTTGTCTTGTCTACTCTGCTCTGTTTGCCGGTTAATGAACACTGCCTGTCTGACCATGATCAATAAATACGCTGCAAATGGATCCTAGCGCCTCTGACTCTTCATTACAGGAGTCTGTCACACTTACCAGTCACATCAGAGAAGTTATTTCCATTACTTCTCACTCGTTCAAAGACGGTGAAGAGAGTAAATGAGTATTTAGTCCCAGCAGACAAAGATGAAACTGTATGCTTCACTACAGAATCAAATTCTGGTGCAATGATTTGAGTCTCTGCTTCATTGTATTTCAGCACATAATTGTATATGCTGTTGTTGTTGACTTTATTCCACTTTATAGTTAACTCGAACTCTGTTCGGTAAATTACTGAAATGTTCTCAACATTATAGGGAACTGCAAAACAAGGAAAAAAGAAGAATTTTAGATTAAAAATAATTTTTGTATTACTTTTTTGTTTACATTGTCACGCTGCCTTTACTTTAGGTCTTAAAAGAATATGCTTAGCAAATATAGCTGTATAGGGTTTGGGTTAGACCCTTAACTGATCATTATTATTATGGTTGTATTTTTATTAGTCTGAACCAGAAGAGTATGAACCAGCTCGACAAGTACAGCACAAAAAATAAAGCACACTGTTTAAACATTATTAAAGGATGAGATTAGTAGACACAGCAGGTTTTGCTAGTTAGGCATGTCTGGGTCAGCCTTATTTGCTGGTTGTGAAACAGTAATCCTGCCAAAGAAGTTTTAACCCAATCCTTACCAAAATCCTCACCATAACCAACCCTTTGAGCTGGATAAAGATTTTTCTCTAGTTCAACTCTACTTTTCTTTAGAGTTTTGTTGTGTTTGAGCACATGCCTTTCTTTTGACAGCTCCATCCTGCTTCCTCTGTACCCACCACCTTCCTGCTCTCCTCCTGTTTCCCTAGCTTTCCTGTAGCTCAGTGGTTAGAGCATGGTGTTAACAACGCCAAGGTCATGGGTTCAATCCCAGGCATTGCACATACTTAGAAACAATGTAAAGTATAATGCAATGTAAGTTGCTTTGGATGAAAGCGTCTGCCAAATGCATAAATGTAAATGTAGTCAACCCTCCAGCCCTGCTGCCCAGCTGATTCTCCTGCCCTACTCTTCTTCCTCCCGGTTTGCCTGCTGCCACCCTCTACCATCTGGTCCCTCATCTTCTGTTTCTCTGCCGGCGTGCTGATCCACATAATTAATCTGTTGGACCATTTCATCTCTTTGTTTGTCCCTTAATAAACCTTACTAACCTGCCTGGTTCCCTCAGATCCCTGACAATGGCATTTGAAATGCTAAGTAAATCCAACACAATCTTAATATCTGTTTGTTTTATGTGCAACTAATTTAAATTGTCTGAATGTTAAGTTCTTTTGTTTTAAATATAATTATACCACTTTTGAGATTTTTTGCAAGAATAGAGATCATGTGTAATTAAGTTGTAAAACATATGGAGGGAAATTTGAATTCAAAATTGACAATTACTTAGCTTCACGATGCTGTGACGACGCATGTAAATGTCTCAGGTTACGTATGTAACTAGACACTGCATCATGGCTTAATGCTATACAGAATGTGCTTCCGGTGCACCTGAATCTGAACACGTGTAAAATCAGGCCTGTTTATAGGCAAGTCAAGGTTATGTGTCATAGCATTGCACACCACAAAGCCTTTGAAAAGCCTGCAAAAATCATCATCAGATTCTAAGTCTGAAAGAAGGCTGTGCAGGCAAGATCAAAGTGTGGAAAAGTGACATTTCTCAGGGAACTGGGTTACATATGTAACCTGAGACATTTCTTTTTAAGGGAACTTGATTGTGTCATGTCTTGACACAATAGGGAATGTTCATACCCACCACACCATGAGGGACAGCCTGCGCCCGATGATGTGAAACACTGGCACAGAGAACATCAGGGGCAGAAAACAGACTTCCCATAGTCATCCCAGGAGAACCTGTAGGAGTGCCTGGAGTTGAATTCAAGTCGAAACACTGTGACACTAAGTCACAGGCCTTAGAAGCCAAGGTAATATCATCTGTGATCTAGAGAGTTAAGTGCTGTTTTGTGACTACATTACCCTGGTTGTGGGTAAACAGATTGAGAGCTGGCAGGCCGTACACCACAAGCATAAGCTGTTAAATTATATCCTTTTAGGCTCTAACTGGACAAGTAAAGCCTTTCTTGTTCTGGCAACTCAGCAGAGGACAGAAGGCCTGAATCACCACCAGATGATCAGCAGTAATTGGGACCTTGGGGATATAGTCTGGTCTAGAGTGCAAATTACTTTGTCACCTTAAGAGTCCTTACCACCTTAATAGTAAAGCCACCTTAAGAGTCAGAAACCTAACTAAGGCTGATTATACAGGCTCAAATGAAGCCAAAGATAAACCTCTTAAAACAACAAGGTTCCAAGAGGGAATCTGACAGGGATGTCTCCCAATAGAGGCTCCATCAACAGGTCTGTGGCTAGTAGACACAGCAGCCACATAAACCTTGAGGGTAGCCAGAGCTAACCTTGCAGAAATGTGCACTGAACCAACAGGGCAGTGTACCGGGTGAACATGGTGTTTCTCACACCATGACACAAAGAGCTGCCACCTCAGGGCATACAATCTCCTAGTAGACGGAGCATCGCACATCCCAAAATTCGTCATCAGATTCTAAGTCAGAGAGCAGCCTGATGACAGAGAGCAGCCTGGTCTCTGCCCAAAGAAGACCTGCTTCACTAGCCTGAACAGGGCTAGAACACTGTGGTTTTGTCCATATGGATTAGTACATGTTGGCCGTTGAGATGTGGGTTCGTGAAGGTGCGAGGTGATAGGGCTTGGCCAAAAGAAAACACTTGATACTGTAAGCTTTGCCCTTGAAACTGAACCTAAGAACTTTCCTGTGTTCTGGCAATATCTCAATGTGAAAGTGTATGTCTTATATGTCCGGTGTATGTCCAGTTTCACAATATCTCAATGTGAAACTGCCACTGTGTGCAGGGACGCATCAGCCTGATCTGCTGCCGCATATGCCTTGCCCATCAAAGTAGATGTCACCCTACATGGCCCATGGGCAAGGCAGGTTTCCTTCATGATAATGCCGCATTGTCCCATATCCATGCTCATGCAACGCCACAATGGAGAAATAATTATTCAAGGCAGAGCTAAATCATGAACCGAATATGACTTTTTCTGTGACTTCAACACAACAGTGTGAAGATCAGGAAAGAACAGGAGATTACAGTGGGAAGGCTGTTCCCTGTTGGATGATAAAAATGTATCATCCAACTTTACAAAATGTATTGTGCTGCTGTTCAGCATTGAGTTTCTTAACAGCTCCTTAAATATCGCTGAAAGAGGAGGCTGGTGTGCCTCAGCACCCATCGTCATCTTCTAAAGCCAGCGTGCGAAAAGGTGGAGCACATCTCTTGCTGCTCCTTTACCAACTGTGAACCCCACAAGCGCTTCGGCAGAAGAGGGACGCAACCCAAAAGATGCAGTTGCCTGGCCCCCATTTGGATTGACTAGAGCCAGGACGGGAGCAGAGCGTTCTTTGTGGAAGCGATTTACAAGGGTAGTTAGTTCTCTCAAGAGCTGATCTAGCATGTTTCACTCCCAACACATATCACACATATTATGTGTCACCCATATCGTGCACACACATTTTAAACTTCTTAGAAATCATGTTCTCACTTTTCTCTTTTGCTTTCTTATTACTAGCTGCTTCTCAGTGCTAATATCTCCATTTTCCTCACTCTTAAACCTGACTAATGTGCAGACAAGGGGCTTCCTGAAGAAAAGAAGCTGATGATGCATTTTGCAGGTTCTTTTTAAATACTTTGTGCAATGGTGCAATGCTACGTCACATGACCTTGCTTGACCTGCCTGTAAATAGGCCTAATTTTACATGTGTTCAGACTTGGGTGTGCCTGAAGTGCTTCCCCCTTAGTGTCAAGCCATGACACAGCGGCTCATTCCCTGGAAAGGTAATCATGTTTATGAATGAAGTAATAAAAGTAAACTTTATATAAACGTTTTGTTGACCACATTGTTTTTGCTCACTGTCTTTCTATTACATGAGCTGCAAGCTGCATAATGGAGCATTTTTAAAGCAATTTTTAAAAGAAATTGCAAATTGCTCCATAGTAATGTTTAATTCTTAATTCTAATGTTTAATGCTAAATAACACAGTTTTACATGTTCAAAGCAATCGTACTAAAAACATTTGAATGAAAAAAATTTGCAAAAAAGGCTGACTTACTATTTATATATAATATATACTGTATTTATTTACACAGCCATAGACTTACATGTGTGCTAGATGCTACTATTATCTGTTGCCATATTTTCTATGCCGATATAAACAGAAACTAAGAACAACCTGGATATGACGCCATTGACAACAGATCCTATGAACAGTTGCGTTACACTGGTTTAAACTGTAAATTTCTCTGGATTCAAACATTTGCGATAATGTAGGAAACATTAACAAAATATATACTGTTCTAGTGGTTTTTGGATATTTTAATGCAAATACAAAATTAATGCCTTTAATGCATTTTAGACATGGCCAACACTCAAAGTCCTGTTTAAAATATGTAGTCAGTCACACTCACCGGTCACACTGGAGAAGTTATATCCGCTACTCCTTAGTTCTTCAAACTCAGTGAAGAGAATAAATGAGTATTTAGTCCCAGCAGACAGAGAAGTGACTGTATGTTTCAATACAGAATCAGTTTCTAATGCAATTATTTGAGTCTCTGTTCCATTGTATTTTAGCACATAAGTATAGTTGTTGCTGTTGTTGACTTTATTCCATTCTAATATTAATTCATGTTCTGTTTGGGCAATAACTGAAACATGCCCAACATTAGGTGGAGGTATTTGCCCCTAAGGGAAGACAATCACAAAATATTTTGCAATGAAATAATAAAATAAATAGCAAAATATTATATTTAATCAAATACACTATATTGCCAAGAATTCGCTCATCTACCTAGATGCCTATGAATTTAAGTGACATCCATTGTTAATCCATAGGGTTTAATATGACTAGGCCCACCCTTTGCAGCTATAACAGCTTCAACTTTTCTGGGAGGCTTTTCACAAGGTTTAGGAGTGTGTTTATGGAATTTTTGACCATTCTTCCAGAAGCGCATTTGTGAGGTTAGACACTGATGTTGGACGAGAAGGCCTGGCTCACAGTCTTCGCTCTAATTCATCCCAAAGGTGTTCTGTCGGGTTGAAGTTAGGACCGGTGCAGGCCACTCAATTTCTTCCACACCACTCTCACTCATCCATGTCTTTATGGACCTTATTTTGTGCACTGATGGGCAGTCATGTTGGAACAGGAAGGGGCCATCCCCAAACTGTTCCCACAAAGTTGGGAGAATGGAATTGTCCAAAATCTCTTGGTATGCTGAAGCATTCAGAGTTCTTTTCACTAAGGGCCAGACCCAGCTCCTGAAAAACAACCCCACACCATAATCCCCCCTCCACCAAACTTCACAGTTGGCACAATGCAGTCAAAAAAGTACCGTTCTCCTGACAACCACCAAACCCAGACTCGTCCATCAGATTGCCAGATGGAGAAGCGTGATTCGTCACTCCAGAGAACGCGTCTCCACTGCTCTAGAGTCCAGTGGCAGCATGCTTTACACCACTGCATCTGACGCTTTGCATTGCACTTGGTGATGTATGGCTTGGATGCAGCTGCTCGGCCATGGAAACCCATTCCATGAAGCTCTCTACGCACTGTTCTTAAACTAATCTGAAGGCCACATGAACTTTGGAGGTCTGTAGCGATTGACTCTGCAGAAAGTTGGCGACCTCTGTGCACTATGCGCCTCAGCATTTGCTGACCCCGCTCTGTCATGGCTGAGTTGCTGTCATTCCCAATCGCTTCCACTTTGTTATAATACCACTGACAGTTGACTGTGGAATATTTACTAGCGAGGAAATTTCACGACTGGATTTGTTGCACAGGTGGCATCCTATCACAGTAACACACTGGAATTCACTGAGCTCCTGAGAGCAGCCCATTCTTTCACAAATGTTTGTAGATGGAGTCTGCATACCTAGGTGCTTCATTTTATACACCTGTGGCCATGGAACTGATTGGAACACCTGAATTCAATTATTTGGATGGGTGAGCGAATACTTTTGGCAATATAGTATTAGAATAATATCAGATTTAAAATATATCAGATTTATAGATTTTAAAACATTGCATTTCTTGTCAATTACCACCCTTCTGTGCAGATAAAATAGCAAAATATGTGGGAGAACGTTGTGATGCCTTGTGATGCTGCCTGCATAAAGTTCAAAGCAAGGATGCTTGTTTACAGAACAGCAACTATATTTGCACTGTCCTACTCTACTCACTTTGGCAAAACCACATTCACTCCAGAAGCCTTTGGCCAGTGAGTGAGTAGCATCTAATAGTACCAACACAAAGAAGGACAACATCACATTCTAAACCCTTTAAATTAACAGCACATTGATGATGGGCTACTAACTCTACCCAAACCGCTGGATAGCCTCTCTATAGAAACGGTTAAAGATACAAATCTTCTATGAGCAAAATTGCATCTGCACTTATATCTGTACGAGATCTTTGTTTCTTAATGGGAGCAAAGGTCTAACAATATTTCTGAAAATACACATAATTGTCCTTTATCTCAAGAGAAAACATATATTACAGTATTACATAAAAACACAACAATCAGATCAAAACACATCCAAATAAACTAGAGTATAGTGAGCTTGCTTGTAACATCTAAGGCAATTTTAACTAGTGATATTACAGTATGTGTACACTGTACACACAAGCCAGTGTGTGAATGATGTATAAGCATTTAGCTTCATGGTGTAAGTGTTATTAAAATTGCACAAACACACACATTGCCATTGCCAAAAAATATACCACTAATAAAATATGTTTGTGTTACATAAATAATAATAAAATAATCTTTAAGAGGTGTCTGAAGGAGGAAGTATGTTCAGAAAGTGTCTCTGATATTTGCCACAACATGAAATGATAGACAATAGATTTTGTTGACATAAACAAGGAAATAGTGCACAACACTATTATACAGTAAAAGTCAAACACACATACCTCAAGAAATAATCATAAGATCCAAAAAAGAAGCTTGATAATGTCTACTTTTTCTTTGTATTAAAAGTATATCTTAGTATTTAAAAAACGAATGAGAACTAGAAAATATGAGAACAAAGCCTAATCTGAAAGTTTAAAATAGTTTTAGGTTTAAAGTCTTTATAAAGGTTTATAAAGATACAGTTTTTTTAGTCAGTTTAATAGACAATCAAAATAAATCAAAACAGACAGAACACCCATATTGTTACTATAAGACATTAAACTCTTTTTTAAATTATCATATTCCCTTTTAATGACAGGCTTTGAATTGCTTAGGCAGGCATTGTCATAAACAAGCTCCAGACAGTTTGTGACTATCAACAAGTTTGTGACTTGTATGGTAGGATCTTAATATTGCTGAATGATAACAGGTTCAGAATTCATGGCTCTCACTTATCTCCAGAACTTTGGACTAAGATGGTATTCCAGAGTGAAACATTATATTCATAAATATAAAACATTAAACCACAGAGTTGTCCTCTCCACATCCTCCACTTTAACAAGAAAATCAAAACATTCATCAAACAGTATTTGAAATTTTAACAAAATGCAACTAAATAAATATTTGAAATGTATTTATTGTGAATTATTTTGAAATGTATTGTTTGATTACCTGTTTGTAGTAAAGTTATATACTTTTATACCAGATAAAGGCTAAATTCTGTTTTAATTTACTTTCTTTATCTCAGGTTTTGTCTATTTTTACTATAAGACAGTAGAAATATAGTTTGTAGTCACTGTTATCTGCTCTATGTTTGTCCTAAAAATGAAACCTCTTTTTATAGAGTATGGGATACAATATGAGCCCCCGATCAGTCATCTGTTAATAAAGTAAACACAAATAAGAGTTAAAGGTGCATAGAGTGAGAGTGACTTACCAATACAGGGACCGCATACAGTAATACTAAAAGCAAAACTTCTTCCATTATGTGGCATGTGGTCAGTTTAAACTTTTGGCACTGCAGAATTTCCTACTTAACTCACAATAACACAAAAGCCATTTTCATCTATAAACAAGCCTGTCTGTGTAACTGTTCGTCAACATGACAGCTCATGTCATGTATTTTAATATTTAAACTCTCGGTTTCTGTTGTCTCTATCTCTCACGCTCTCTCTCTGTGTGTTCCGTCTCTGTTGACTGATAATGACTGTTTTATTGTCACTTCTCCTTTGTCTTATGACGGGAAAACAATGTACATCAACCTTTGGTCTTCCTTATTTTAAAGCTCCTCCCTTTTACAATTATCCAACAAACTCACTTTAATTTACAACTCACAGTATCTTCATTAGTTTTTCCTTTCATCAGATATTTTCATAAACAAGTAAATAGGAACAAACAACTGAGATAACCCAAATAAAATATTTTTTTGTTTCTGTCATTATTTAGTTTGTTTTTCTTTTGTTTTAGTAATATTATTCCTGTACTAGCAAAGAGCAAACAGAATCCAAAATATTCTTAAAATATTAAACTCTTTGACAAACACCTTATTATTTTAATATCCCTGTTTTTATTTCTGACAATAGAGACAAAATGGGAGTATTCTTTGTTTGGCATTGGGTGTGTCTTAGATATCATACATAACTGACAGTGCACATTATAGTATACAGAGTTTATTTACAGTTACATTTAAAGTGCATTTCTTTGCCACCTAAACAAAGAACTGAGTAGTTTTCTTTGATTAAACCAATAGTTGTTGTTTTCTCTTCTTTCATCATTATCTATGTGAGACTGATTATCTATTATATATAGTATAGTTATCTGGGCTGACCAAGGCCTATATTAACAAACAACTTGTTTAGGTTTGTAAACTGTCCACAGGTCTGATAAGCTGTGGAGGATGTTGACCCTGGCAAGTTCAGTTTTCTTTTAATTAACAGCCAATGCAGGAGGACCAGTGTCAGCAATAATATAATCATTACCCTCTCTCCCCATCATGTTTCAAATGCGCTTCTGAATGACACATCATTGTTAATTAAAGTGTGTATATGAATATGTTTACTAGTATGCTTATCATTGTATTTTTTTATTTTATATGTAAGAGACCAGTATATATGTATAAGACCAGTATTTCAATACTAGACTAGTTTGATAAATTGGTCAAATGCAGCTCAGCAGGTTCTTGCTTTCTAAAAGGAAACAGGCTGACAACCCACATTTTACTGTCTACTATCATTATGATCAACAAAGCTTGTTTTTCAACTGGCATATTTCATGGCTAAGGTGCAAATTGCTGTTCCATTACTTTTTGTAAAGAAATAATAGCACAAATTTATGAAAAATGTATTAACAAATCAGCAAATTACTGATTACCTGAGAAACAAATCTCAGGTATTTCAACACAGTTTTTTCTTTTAGAAGTAGAGATGGCGGTGTGTTAGTAAGTTAAGTCAGTAAATTGTTAGGAAGTGAAGACGAAAAAAAGTGAGCTTTTAGTTGTTTCTTGAAAATGGCTAATGACTCAGCCATTCTGATGGAGATATGGAGTTCATTCCACCAACCGGGCAGAGTGAAAGAAAGAGTCCAGGAAAGTGATTTCTTCCCTCGTTGGGATGGAACCACAAGGTGACGTTCGTTAGCTGAACGCAAATTTCTGGTGGGCACATAAGTGCGAAGAAGAGAGAGCAGGTAGGGAGGTGCGGATCCAGTAGTCACCTTGAAGGCAAACATCAGAGCATTGAATCTGATGAGAGCAGCTATTGGCAGCCAGTGCAACTGGATGAACAGTGGCGTGACGTGTGCTTTTTTAGGCTCGTTAAAGACCACTCTAGCTGCTGCATTCTGAATCAACTGCAGGGGCTTG
>JAZGTJ010002509.1:0-41829 GCA_036877575.1 Botia almorhae
AAGTTTAAATCTAGCGACTAAACGTGTGTGGGTTTGAATATGTGGTTTACATGTGTATATGTGTATAACATGTATAACAATGTAAACATGGTTTACTTCTGTGAGTGTGTGTGTGTGCGCGCGTGCAAACTGTATGCTCATGGCTGTTCATTCAGAGTGTACATTAAAGTGGTCATGTCATCACCAGATCTTTATAAGCAGTATGATTTCCATATGGTCATGATCTTCATTGGCCTGCTAAGCCTGTATGTTCACAAGTCTGAATCTCATTGCATTCTCTGAATGCATTTACATTCATGCAATGGACAGACACAGCATTCAGAACATATAGATACCTAGGAAACCTACAAAAAACCTAGTAACTCTCCACATAATTCTCCACTAGACACGATATTACTCAGTATTTCTGAATAGCAGAGATGTCTTCTTGTGCTGTGAGATCATAGCACAATTGACTAATTACTCTGTCACTAATAAAGCCCGCTTATCAGGATTGCAAACTGAATGGGTCAGACTGATTGAAATGGATATACTATTAAATTACACGCTGAATCGACATGTTTAAAGTAAAATTACCTTATTATGACCTTGAAACACAAAATGTTCTGTAAGTGATCAACTCAGATCATTTAAAAGTTTAAATGTATCTCTGTTCCTTTGACCATCACCTGTTTATTTACTGGGAATCTGTTGAGGTTGACTAAGGGTCTGAAAAAAGATGGCTATTAAATATTGTATAATAATAATATTAATAATAAACAACAGCTAGTATTAAAATATATGACAAGCAAAATGTTTTGTACTGTATTCCTGAAATAATAATTTTTAAATTCTTTTTAGGCATTAGCTGGACATCACCAAAGAACACAAGGAGAAACTGTTCTCCAGCCGCTTCACGTCACAGTGTGTATGATTAAACTTATTTTGGCATTTAGAACAAATCATTAAGACAAAAAATGACTAAGTTGTCTGGACATCTATTTAAAAAGAAAGACATTATTGATTTAAATTTTAATGGTTGGTTAGGGTATAAAAAGATACACATTCCTGTGGCGAGTCTGCTCTGTGAGTCAAGGCATATATAACAGTCCAACCACAACACACTAATCCAACCAGAAAAGCAGAGCGAATCCAAGCCCTAGTCTCTGTTCTTCAGATATGTGTGTGCGTGTGGTGTGACAGTGTGTTTTGGGCGTTGACCAGGTCTCTCCTGCCATGACCATATCCCACATGAGGAAAAATGGGGCCTTGTGCCAGTAAAGGCAGTGAATGGGCTCTGGCCAGAAGGCGGTTACTCCTAATGGACAGCACAGAGAGCCCTGGTGTCTGGTTACTGTTGAAAAAGAGTGAATGAAAGAGCAAAAGAAAAGAGAACAAGCACCACAGAACCTCCTTGGCGGTCTCGGCTCGGCAACCATGTACCAGGCTGTACAAAAGCTTCTTCTGTTCAGTAGAATGAGCCAAGAGGGACAGGCCTTAATGTATGAGGGCGAGTGTGCAAGGCTATGTATTATAGTGAGAGAGCTTGTGTTGCAGTGCACACATATTTGTTTAAGCATGCGCACTTACACTCAACACAATACATACCAACACACCCTTTAGTGGCTTATAAATCCCTTCAGCTCACCTGTCAAGCAAGTTTTCAAAGCAGTCTCCACACTACTCTATAATACATACAATACAAATCTACAATATACAAACAAAATCACTACATCTAAGTAATACTAGATATACAAACACTAGATCTACTCATAACTTACATCAACTAATCACAATTTCTCACTTAAATAAGGGAAGCACTTACAGAGACATGGAACTGAACTGAGCAGTCCTGACAACAGTAGCACAGTATGGTGGGAGAAAACATCTGGGCTGTTTCTCAGACAGAGCCATTTGTGAATGACCTCAGTAATGTGATCTAATAGGGAGAAAGTGGGACAAGCCCTTCTGAGAGAGGCCCCTGTAAACACTCTTAGTAAGAACTTTGCTGCCACATTGTCTTTAAGGAAGTCGTTTTGATTAGATAACATTTATCTGCATTTGTGGGAAAGTCAGTTTAGAATGCCACAGTGGCCTCAAAAAGTATGTACACACCTAAGACACTAAAATGTACAGATGTCATGGCATTAGATAACTATGAAACATAAGGACATTTATCTTAAAATAAATGCAAATGTAGTATGTTTTGTTGCAAACTAGACATTACACAAATGTTTACAGTACACCAAATAAAGAACCCTCAGATTCAAACTTTGCTCTCATCTGACCTGCCTGTTTGAGTAAAACTAGCCGTTTGATGTAGCTTTTGGTTATGCTAATCACAAATTGCTTCTGCCTCCTTTTTTCCTGCAGTGGAAATGAGCCATTCATTGTGCATGTTCTCTTCAAGCACTTCTGCTCAATCCTAATGAAGTGTCCTTTTGAAGTCCTTCAATTGAGGATGCCAGAGAAATACAGAGCAGCATGGAAACATTTAAATCCTCTTCTACTGCATTGTTTTATTGCAAACCAAAGAAGCATGTTTTGTTTCTGAGGATTCTTGGTTTCAACAGTAAATTTTTTTGACCATTCAGTTCTATCATATAAAGTTACATAATTAACTGACAGATTGAAGAATCAGTAGGATTTACACATTAGGGTATCTAGATTAAAAGACGATTAATTTATATTCTGTATATATAGGCTGCAGGTGTCCACTACACTCTTTCTCCATTCAAGTTTGTCTTAGCAACCACAGGGGGGTGTAGTTACCCCTGTGTAAAAAGTATGGACTAACAGTTTATTATCATAATATTTTTAAACTGGCATCCTTGACTAATTAGCAGACTGAAAGTCTATCTTATTGACTTATTGAAATGCTTTATAATAATAACTCTGTCAAGAGCCATCATATCATAAACAATGAGCAATTAGAGAAAAAAAATTAACAATAAACCAGATCTAAAACTACCTGATATTTAGATGATGTGATTATCAGATGTCAGGATTACTATATTAAGCATGATGTCAATGTACAACACTAGCCATTTATGGTACTGATAATGGTCCAACAGTGTACAGATGAAATCCTAAACCACTTTATCAGTTCCACACAGCTCAGGTGGTCTTCAGTCCCTGGGACCAAAGAGTCAAAGCTGCTTATGTTGCCACAGAAAGTTCAAAATCCTCACTAGGCTCAAGATAAGCTGTTCTTACCAGATTTTAGACTCATTGAACAAGAAAGATGCATTTGTATTGACGCGTGTTCTGCAGTGTGTTGATGGCTGTAAAGGGACAGGTCAACAAAATATTAAAATTCTGTCATTATTTACTTCATGTTGTTCCAACCCACATGCTGTTTTATGGAAAGAAGCTTCACAGCTCAAATTCTCCTTTTCATATTGAACTATTCCTTTAAGAACAAAATTCGGCTTGTACTGTTATTAGTATTGTTAAGTAGTTATTTAAAAGAGTGTGGACTTGGGATACCACTTGGTTTAGATTGGAAATGGTTTGAAATAGGGTGGGAAAAAAGATTTTCTAAGAAAATGAAAACATTTATACCCCACTGGACATTTAATCAAAGATCACCTTGCAAATGTTCAAAAATATAATACAGTACACACCTCAAAAGTTACTTTTAACACTGAACAAGATTAGAAGAGCTTTGTATAGCTCAGCATTAAGGCCTGAAAGCACAGCAATAGGAGTATTATTTGAGCATACCACACAACCACAATTTACCCATAATGCAACTCCCAGTTCTCACTGGATGTCTGTCTGAAAGGGTGTGGCTAGGATATGCCACACTTCTACAATGACACGACATTTAAGATCAATGATATGCCAGAGGGTGTGCTGAGCTCTGCTGACCCCCTGCTCTAATTTGAATACAGCTAACCTCACAGCAGGGTCAAGTCAAGGCCATTCATAGTATTTAGTATTTACATTGATGATGATTCCTTTATGATCGTGCTTTCCCATTCAATTTAATGGCTGTAAAACAGTTTGCAAAGGACAAACACACGGACATACAGACATACGAATTGGGGGGGTATGCATAAATGTAAATGTGATAGACAGACACACACTGTAGTGTTTGAGTCTGACTTGGTACAGTCAGCTATGCCTGTGGCTCAAGTTCAGATGGCAAGCTCATCTGAACTCTCTGCCCACTCAACTGGAACCCGGCTCTTTTATCACATGCACACAGCATGCTGGATCAACAGCCTTCTCACACTACAGGTACACTGTCCTTGAAAACATTCAGTCAACATTACACATCTCTTACACTTGCTTTATTCTACACAGCATGCAATACACGCAGCACAGGATACAGCATCTACTCTAATTCAAAAACACAAGAATTTAAGAACAGAAACAGAATTACTTCGAGACACACTAGTCAAACGAACCGCGCTTTGGTGGTCAAACACACTCGGGCACGGTTCGAATTGCCTAGTGTGAGTACACCCAAAGTCAACCCTGATGTTGTCTTTAGAATTCTCCATCTAATCTATTGCTTTCTGTAATTAACTCAGATAGGGATCTGATCTTTTATCTCAGTATCTCAGATCATTATGTGTGGGGTGAGGGGAGTCTGATAACTGAGTTTAGGTGAATCTCCTTTAGGGAATGGTCAGAGTCATATCTGTCTGCCCTTCTCAAGGTAAATTACTAAATTTTACATTCTGATGTATTGAGAAAAATCTGTTAGCTTTACGCTCCCACATTATGAGAATTGTCAAAAGGAGAAACATTATTAGTGGTGCTTGTCGCTATTTGTTATTTTTGTTTATTTTTTCTTGCTTTAAACATGAAGGTTCTTAAACCGTGCTGCTTGTTTATGTTTAGGTGCTGCTACTTTTCCAAGCAACTAAACCTAACATTTTCAATAACGAATTGTTACAAAATTTGGTTATTTCTAATACATTTTAGGTCCCTTATGTCCTGATACTGAGTATGGGAATTAAAACTGCTGAATAACTGACAATGACTGGATTGTCATTCTGTCCCACCCATTATGACTATGGCAACAGTCAGCAGAACAACTAGGCTCTCAATTTATTTTCCAACCTCATGCTATTCTTATAGCATTTTGTGTTTTATTATTTATGAAAACAGGGGGCTTCAGTGACAGAGATTGGCCCACAATTAAAAATTTGCTTCTACCTGTAGATTATGCAGCTTTCTCTTTGTTCTGTCCATGAGATGATCAAAACGTTAAGGAGGGAAGAAGAAACAGACACGCAAGGATGTCTAGTAAGCCGATTAACAGCCAAGCTCGGAATAGGATCAGTAGCGCTGTCGCACGCACAGACGCTGCTAGAGACGCTCCCTTCCCCAGGAGCTCACACACACACACACACACACACACACACACACAGGGGCTTACACTCTGGAATCCTACCAACATCTAATATTAGAAAGCAAGAGTCATTCCCTGTGGTCGAGAGGTGGGGGAAATGACGTCATCCACCGTGATCTTCTCTTCGTAGATGTACACATGGGCCGAGATGAGCACCTGAAATGTAGAGCGCCCTTAGTTATTCTGAAATTCTAAGATTCATTCTATGGCTGTACAAGTGTACCACCTAGTGGCCAAACGCATATGACGACAAAACACTAAACACCAACAGGAACACAAAAATCCAGTCAAAATTCTATCTTTATTTCTAAAATCTATTTCAACTTAAAATCTTGTCCAATGCTGCCTTTAATTTTTTAGGTGTAATAAAATTGGCTGTAAGTAATTTTTACTTAAATTCAATTAAACTGATTTAAAAATACAAAAAACAAGTTTCAAATTATTTGGATGAGTTCATGTAAAACTTACATTACTATGATTTATTGATCACTTTTTTACATTATTTTATGACATCTTTATGTAAGAAAGTTTAAGTTTATTTAAACAATACATAATTCTCTTTATAATAAACTCTTGGAAGAAATGGTTTACAAGAAGCTAAGGATTATTCAATTGTGTGTTTATGTACATACAATAACATAGTTGTTGTGCTTATCATCATATTTATTCATAATCATAATTATTTCACGTTAACACTAATACAAGGGGACCATTAACAATCTCAACTTTATTTAAGACTTATCGTGTTTCACAAGAACACTCATTACAACGAACCTCATTGGGTTGGACAAGCAAACACAGCTTTGCCTTCAGGGGCAATTAACAGTGCCCCCCTGCCATTTGCTCGCAGCAGCATTTGCTGTATCCAATACAAGACGTCCCTTGACTATACGTTACTAAGCAAATGGCTGTTTTGATTTAAAAAGGTGAAGTAACAAAAGGCTAGCTGCTGTGCATGTGCAATGGGGATGTGGACAACAGAGGGGGTGGGGGAGGACGTTTTAACCACCCCAACCCCCGCATTAACTTTTTTCTCCCTTGAGCATCTTTTAGGCAAGCAATTGAATGCCCCAGTTGGTACAGCTGGTCATGTCTCTGTTTTAAAAGGCAACTGGCCACCTGCGTTTGTATAGGGTTTTGAGACAAAGGCTTTAGAACTTGTTATGGATATAATATAAAGTTTAACTAACAAATTGCTTAAAGTTATTGGTCTGTATGTGGAATTTGAAGACCATTATTTAATTATGGTTCAAAGTAAGGATAAATTATTTTTTCTAATAAAGTAAGAAATTCGTTTCACCCAGCGTTTTCAAATATTCTAAAAATGATTGCTGTTTATTAAAATAAGGATGGTTTCCATAAGAGTTACACTAAGCACTGTCTTATAAATGGTGTGTTTTTAATTGTATGTGTGGGTGGGTGGGTTTATTTAATTATATATTAGGGACAAATTTGTACCCAAAAGTGAGAAAAAACTGACAAATCTGAGTAAAACCTCTTTTTGGGGACATCCACATTTATAAGAACACTATATGAATACAGTAAACATTAATTGTGAAAATACAGAAAGTTTTCTGTTAGGGTTAGAGTGTGGGTTTTTATTAGATCATAGTGTTTTTAACTGGTTGTGTATAAAAACATTAGAAGTCTATGGAATGTTCCCATTTAGACTATTGTGAGGACATTTATTTTACTAGTCACCACTAAATAAAAAGATCAAATCAAATGTTATGCACGTTTCTGTGGAAATATCGACGACGCTTATGTGCAATACCCATAGTCACCAGTAGGCGAAAGAAAAGGACGGGGGTAAAGTCAAACGAGCCAAACCTTCTTGTGTTATTGTACAAACCTTTTGTGGATCTATTTGCGCTCGAAATGCTCGTCAGGAAACAGACCTGTTCTTATTGTAAATCAACATTGACACCAAATGGAGTGTTTTACTAGCGATCTTTTTCAGACAGCATTAGACGTATGTGTGTATATTTAATATTTCTACAACTGTAAGTTTTTAAAAAATATCACATTTAATAGTATATTCATCGATTCGGACTGTTTTATTACTGCGACTATGGTAAGAGAACGATTATGAAATGCTCCTATAGCTCAACGGCTTGAGCGTTAGCAGCGCAAAGGTCGTGGGTTTGATTTCCCAGGGAACACGTACTGATAAATTATATATCTAGAACGTCGTGTAAGTCGCTTTGAATAAATACGTCTGCTAAATAGATAAATGTACATTTAAAATAATATTCATCTTATGTGATAAACAATTTGCTAAAGAAAAATAATTGTTGCCATTCCATTAATTTTATATACAAGATTACACGTTAACTTTATTTAATAATAACTACTGCATATTTAAAATAAAAACATTTCTTCCTCATTTCCACTTCCTTCCTGATTAAACGGCTAAGAATTATTATGTCAGACTTTTTTATGACTAAGTCACGTGACCGTTTTAGCTGTTTGTCAAGTCATTGATTGGCCACATGTTTTTTTTATTTTTTTGTGTGTGTAGGCGGTCACGGGGGGTGGGGGGAGTGAATTTCAGGAAGCAAAATTACGACGTGCGTTAACGTGTAGTTTGATAGATTAGCGTCATGCTTGCCACACACCAGCAGAGAAGTCTTCCACACACTATCTCCTGCCTGCGTATTGAGATACATTTCAGTGAAGGCTGGTCGACAGCTGCCATCCGGTCTAGACTGAGAAGCTCCACTCTTATCAAGATCAAAGCACATGTATGAAATATGATTTTTAACATGTTCCATGAGGAATGTCTACCAGTTTTTTCCACAGTTGTTGTTATGCTCTTCAGTCATAGGTCTGTGGATTTATATTTCAACACTTTACCCAGATCTCTATATTAAAATAGTCATTTAAAAGCACACATGGCATGATTGCTCAGTAATACAAAATGTTGCCTGCTTGGTTTACTGTCCTTCTTACACACACTTGCTGTAAACCAAAACATTCAGCCTCCTGACCCTGACATATAAGCCTGAAATAGACGCCTACTTAACCTTGACATCAGCCCGAATATCACCCAGACTACACATATATATATTTTGTACTTGTTTGCACTGCTTTTAAAAGTCTAATGAGAGAATCTCTTTTGGATGTAGCTGTGTCTGTGTTAAAAGGTCTTCAGGAAGGGCTAAAAGTTAAGAAAGTGGTGTTAAATCATCAGTCAGATTTAGCACACCTGATAGAAAACCTTGCTTGTTCAAGGTCTTAGGCTTCTGCTGGAGAACATACAGATAGCTCTTTCATAAAAAAATAATGGTGGGGCTTTTTTTCCCAAGCTAATATAACTGATGAATAATTTTCATTTGTTGTAGAATCTTAATGTTTTTTGACTCCTGCTTGATCGGTTCATGGTTAAAAACTCAAATCATACTTCACCTATAATCTCTTAGATTAGATGGTTTTACAATCAAAGTGTACTGGACCACATACATTAGACATTTGTTTGGGAAAGAATGAAGCTTCTTATGAAATGACTTATTTGATGAAGGTCATCAGATGTTAATTGGGTCTATGAATTAAAGTACTGACCATATTTTTTTTTGTACGTTCAAGTTTGTTTTGGCCTCTGATGAGTGGCAACTTTGTGGGACTATTAAGCAAAAACTGGATATCACTCACAAAATAAAAGTTAAGTTTATTGTTGAACAACAAACTTCACACATACAACAAACAGGCCAGGGTAAAACAATGTAGACAAAACAAAATAAAAGGAAACCAAAACGTCTGTTCTTTGGCCTAGCCCTCCCTTACAAAAACTAGTTTATGGTACAACTAGTTATGGTACAACTAAAGTTCATACATAAAAATTTACTGGAATGCTCCAAGTTCAATGGCTGTTGGTTTTATACATGTTGTCTTATGTTGAAATATCGAGACATGGTCAAACAAGTAAAATTTCATAAAGAAGCACCATTTTGGTCACAGGAGATCATGATAAAGTGGTTGATCTCTTCACAATATGTACAAAAATATAAAATGTAAATAAAAATACAAACAAATCCTTGTCTTGTGTATTTCATTGCAAATGTTGGAAATCTGGGTTATTGTCAGTCCTCTAGAAAATTTTGAATTTGGGTCAGGTGGTTGACATGGGTGACAAACTTGAAAATGACCATGTATTAGGGATTTGAGTCCTTTATGCCACTGTCTTAAACAGTTGTGTAAAAGCAGAGGCATCTACACCTGCTCAGCAGTATGAAACACTCCTTTAATCATCATCCTTCTTCTGCTTCTTGGTGTCGACGTCATCCTAAAAGGAAATCTATTGTTATTAAAATGCCTTTTAATAAAGGTGGTAAAAACCACTACTTGGCTTTGCTATCTGTTCATGATTGTACCTCATCATCATCATCATCATCATCTGCAGCTCGTTTTGTTCCCCCACCCAGCTCATCCTCATCTTCATCCTCGTCCTCATCCTCATCACCTGCAGGGGCAGATCATTATCCACATCATTCATATGTTTCCCAACACCTTTGTTTTGACAAAATAATTTTATAAAACATTCCATGAAACACTGATGCACCAACCGTCTTCCTCCTCATCTTCCTCATCTACATCTTCATCCTCATCCTCATCAATTTCTGGCTCCCCATTCTCATCATTCTCCTGTTTGTAATGTTTTAAAAAAGTCAATACAACATCATAATATCCATAAAATAGTTTAGTATGTAAGAACATTGCTCGCCATTTATTTACCTTTCCATTAGTTGTTTCTTTTCCATTTTCCTTCTCCTCAAGAAGCTTCTTCTCCTTCAGGTCCTATAAAAAAATAATGGATTTTAAATTAAATATTTTGCTTAATAAGCAATAACTGATGAACGTGCTGAAACGTTTAACTTCGTTATATTGGAGCCATCTGTGGCCATTAGTTGGTGAAGATGACGACTGACGTGAGCATAACGCCCCCTATGCGCACACATATAAATTACACCTTTAATGACGCCCTCTGACATTGACGCCCCATTGGCTGCAGCAAAGACTTTTGCTGTCCATCAACGACCCCTGGTCCCGCCTCTAACAGAGTTAGCCTCGTTTGTAATATGACACTTGAGCGCAATTCTGCTACTGTGAGAATTGGATATTGTACATTATATGAAGGAACTATATTTAGGCGTTTACGCACTCGTTTATACAGCAACTCTCGAAAAGCAGTTTTAAGATACTAAGCAGGGTGGGTAATTCCGAACCATAGGATTGTGGGTCAGTAAATTGATGCCGAACTTAAAAGAACAAAGCGCACACATGGCTTTCACCATCCATCCATTTATCCAGAACAAGACAGAGTTCGGCTCGCTATCACTGCCGTCAAGTTGACATGGATTTAGGTCGCGCAGTTGCAGAAAAGACAAGAAACTCAAGCCAAAAAACTACCCAACCTGCGATAAATGCCAGAATGTCATGTGCTTCTTCAATTTGCATCAACGCCTTTTCGATTGATCGAAAGTCCTACCCAACGAATAAGCGAATGTCTCTTTTAAATATTTTCATTAATTCGTTTATATAATCTTTAGCCCTTAAGCCGTTTATCAACCAACAGCTAGGACCGCCCCCATACATTTTCACCGACGTCTGTCTTCCAACTGGTAGACCGACGAACCCACGTTGCCGTCATATGTACAAAAAAATAAACTAGTCGGAAACGTTCCCCTGACATAACGTGACTGATCATTCGATCGCGGTGTGTGCAAACTGTCTGCCTCGACTAGTTTAATGGGCGTTAAGGTACAAGACTGTGCGACATCGCCACTACAATATCAAGCAGTTCGAATATCAAATACACAATTTCCTTACTGCAGAGTCGTCCAAATTATCCCAAAACTACACATGTAATTTGGTTTGAATTCTGATGCACTGCGGCGTCATTCGGAGTTCCGCGTATCGGCTGCATCAGAATCACCCGTTATCAGATACGGATGTAGTTAAAAACCGACCAGCGTTTACTCGAAATAATTAGTAAATCGTTGTGCTCCTCGGATTCCTTTAGATGTGGAGTCATTTAAGATTTCTATTTATTGTGTAATTTACTATCAATTCAGACTCAAAGCTACGAAGACAAACCGGCAAACTTTCAGCCTGGAAGCCACCGACCGATCAACCCATTCCCAATGCCGCGTTGATGTCTGTTGGTAACAAGCTAACCGGTAATGAATGAGCGGTCTTACAATAAGCGATAGATCAAAATGTTTGTGAAGTTGTTATAAAACGTACGTAGATTTTAAAATATTAGTTACGAAGAACGAGTAAAATAGTTAATCCATTAACACGATGAAGACCTGTAAAACGTGCAAAACATTTATACACTTAAGCAACCCGAAGGATTTATTACGGTAAAGCAGTTAACGTCCTCGGCGCACGTCGCTGCTGTTCAAATGGGAACCGACACGCTTGTATAAACAAAGAACCCGCGCGCGTAGACTGTTACATTCCGGACAATGAGAACCTGCGTTTGAATTCCGCAAGCGCAATACAACTGGTTACAATGTATCGATTTAAATCCCTAGTCACGGTGTACATTTAAAGCAATGTATCTTTTGTTGAATGATTGTATACTTTCTATATAATCGTCACAATTCATCAACAATTCTTTCCGGCTAAACTAAAGCCAAAAATAGCTCACGCTTTTGCGTTAAATCTGAACTAGAAGACAAATAAAATGTTTTGAATTAGATGCGTTTTATCTGGAGGTATTCTTCTTACCTTTGCAGAGATTTCTGTCGCGGAATCAACCTTTGTATCTGCCATAGTTTATACCGTGTAGCGATAAAATTAGAAACGGAGAAAAATGCAAAAATAATCCGCCTATATCCTCCAACAACCACTATTGTAATGAAGCTTTCTTATGCCGACGGCATGTGATGAAGGAGGCTTTAATATAGATTTGTGGGCGGCGTTTCAGAGGCAGTCGTCTCTATTTGATTGGCCAGCAGACCCCGAGGAGGTTTGGCTATAAGGCATTAGAGTGGAACAATGGAAAGTATTTCTAAGCGTACAAGGACACACCTCCAGCCGATATTTCAACAGAGCCGACAGAAAAGACACACCCCCAACCTCCGCTTTTCTTGCAATGGACATATCTGTACAACGTTATTCCACATTTCCTTAACAAATACTTTAACGCGGCATGCCAGCTCTTACATGTAAAGATGTGCAGTTTGAAGTCCATGAAATTAATCTGTCAAGAAAAGCCGTAACACATTTCGTTTGTTCACGAATTACTTGAACTTATTGATCCCTAAATTGAACCCAAACACGATCCACACACCATTTATTTGGAGTCTACACGCACACATGGTTTACAAAGCACGTATGGGGCGGTATTTGGGAAACGGTGTTTTTATGCCAGATGCAGCCCCTCCCCTTTCCGTGAATTTCACACTAAACTTAGCACTGCGAGTAGACGCAAAACAGCACTTTTCATCGCATTTTTCTTTCCTCCGACAAACTAGATTGAAAAAACATAAGGAAACCAAACAAAACCTTTGTCAGGCATTCCGTTTTTAGCTGCATCATCACAACAAGCCACGTTTGGTTTTTAGTCCGATTATTTTACCAACAGAAACTAACCACACGAGCTTTTATATCATATATTCGTTTTCACTTATAAAGTTGGACTACATTTAGAAATTATATTTTGCGACCATTAAAATCACAAGTTGTGTCTTTTATTAATTATTTGGAATCAGTAGCATTTAAACAAAGCAGAAGCCATAACCTCACCAGAGAACATAGTGGGGAGGGGAAATTCGTATTCTTCATCATAACCTACATTCAAATTCTACTTTGATGACGACGCTTCTAGCAGTCGAGAGCATCTGATTGGGTGTTTAGACGGTTGGAACTCACAGTTGACGCTTTGCACTAAGCTATTGGATGAAAGAGATGTCAATCAACGAAATGACCCACGGTTTGTGACAAAACCTGGAAACGGAATTGAAAAAATCCCTGGCTTGGGTGGTTGGGTATGAACAGATCAATCGTTTAGTTGGCAATTGTAAATAGGTTAAGTGTCAAATAAAAATATTAAATAAATAATTAAATAAATTATGACAAATAGGGGATGTCTATACATTAACTTTAAACAACACTGCACAACGTCAGTAGCCTAACAAAGAAATATTAAAAACTGTTTCTCCAAAATATGGATTACCAGGTTAATCCAAACATTTAGTTAACAAAAACAGGAACATTCTAGGCTTTTTCAAAATGTGCCAACAGAATACTAGTTTGTCAACTGAATTTCTTGCTTTTCAACATCTATCAAAATTATTAATAATACAGTGTTGGGTTTATTAATTTCAGCAATGGTCTATCAGTGATTTTAGTTGGCTATATCTGTATGGTAGAGAAGACCAATATGCCTAAAACTATTACTGAGTGGTTCACTATTGTATCTTTCAATCAAGTTGTGCAAAGCATTAGTATTATTAGCCAGTGTACAGACAGAATCCGAACCCTTCATCTGTCACACCTATAATGTTACACCTCAGTTCTATCATCCCTGTCTAGAGCACCTGGGCACGGCAAAGTAGCCCAGTCACGTGCACATTAGGCCACATTTCCTGCTACTTCTGCCAATCTCCCTGAGGCAGAGTATATATTGCTGTGCAGGGTAAAAGACACCTTCCTCATGAGTAGGCAGTGAAGACAGTGCATGTGTGGACCTGTCAAAAAGCGTGGAAGAGGAAAGCACTGCTGTGAAAGAAGCAACTCAAATGCACGCTTCTCACTGAGGTTCGTACAGGTGTAGTCTTCTGGAAAGGGCAAGTAATTGCTTGTGCAAGGCATCCAGATCCAAGCCACAAGCTAGGCAGGGTCTTACGTCCAGTGTTGTCTGGCTTTAGTAACACAAGCCTATCAGTGTGCATTCCTCAGTCGTGAGTTTCTTCATGGTCCTCATCAAATATGGTTATTTATTGCCATCTGGGGGTTTTTATCATAAAAAAGTGTTATTTAGAGACGAATCTAGTTCCCTCTAGTGGGAACTACATATTATAGCAGCTCTTGACATGTTTTCATCATTACTGTGATTGCAATATTATTATTATTCTGACTAATTTATTATGAATGTCTTTATTTCTCCATCTAAAAGAACCAGCTGTTGAGCTGATGTGTTTGAAGGTAATTTCATCTTTGTGTAAAGAGAGACATTTTACAGGAATGTTTTTCCAAACCTTATTTCCGCAAGGAGAAAATGCTCATTTGAAAGTAATAACTCTTGCCTGGTGTATTTTAAGCATAATGAGAGCAAAACAGATAGCACATTCTGATGATCCCCAGCAGACAATTACAGATACAGTAATTATTTTCCTACAGACTCACAATACTTCCTCAGAGAGGATATAAAAACACTTCTGAACAATTTACTTGTATACAGCTGTAACATTGTTACCATTTTGGGCAAGTAGTAATGTCCTAAAAAGATACATATACTAAGTCATAAATTCTCTGAATGTTTAATAAGGTAAAACCCTTAAGGCTTATTTGGTTTGAAAAGCTGTGGGGTTTGGTGTTTTGGTATTACAGGTTGTTTTGAACACATCAGTGTGACTGATCAAGTCATCACTATCTAACATATGTGAAGTCTTGGTGCTGGCACATGCAACCTCACACGAACACAACAAATTTTAAAAAATCCAAAGAGATTTTTTTAATGCGGTGCCTCACACCAAAAGAGGTGAAACCCAATTCTTCTCATCCTCCCCATGAGTGTGAAGTCATAAATTAGGCATGATGCCCTTGGTGAAATAATCAATAACAAGAGAAGGGTAAGAGGGGAAATTGGATGTGATTTTAATGTACACAGAGTTCTGCAGAATGCATGTCAGTTCCTATATAAAATAATAAAGGTTAACTTTTGAGTCTCTACAGTCAGCAGACCACGGAAAGGCTAGGAACTCACAACAACATCACTAATAATGTTGATAAGTTCACTCGGCTGACGTAAATGCGCCATATCTGAGCATCAATTAATTACAATCTCTATCTGTGTAATGCAAACTAGATTTTTCAATTTAAACTACTGGTGCATTCAGAAAGAAGCAGAGTTATTATCCTATCAATATCGACTGTTTATGCAGTTCATGCCAGGATTAATATGAGAAATATATCACAGACAGCACCCTCTGCTGCTATATGTCCATACCACATTGCAGGTTTGAATCCATGTCGTCACCAGGGGCTGATGATTTACATTCAAGACACCCATATACCTCAAAGTTATTAAACTATTAGGTAAGACAGAAATATTTCTTTTATTTTGGAATTTTGTTTGGAATTTTCACCATTATGCATGCTCCAGGGATTTCTTGTGATGGTTATGGTTTAAGTTAGGGAAACAAGGAAGGACGATATCATACACAAAAGATTCTGGAAATTTTCCCATCTTTTCTTTATGTTTTTTGACACTGAATATAACTTGAAAATGGTTTTGTTGAAATTAAGTAATAGTAGTAATTGATATGTCTCAAATTTAGGACCTTAGGCAGACCTCTTTGTACTTCTGTGCCAGTTCAATGCATTTGAGCTCTGTCTTGTTTTAAAGTCACCTCAGTAATCTAGTAACACAGGTATCTTCTAAACTTACACTGTTCTATTTTTCCATTCATCCACATTTAACATCTACTTCAACTACATTGGAGATTCAAATCAGATTTTCTTATATAGTAGACATAGTAAGACAGTAAAATGTGGTGAAAGTATAAGTTCCAATAATATGAAGAATATTTTGTGAATATATACATATACAGGGAGATACAGGGGGAAAATCCAAATTCACACATTTCATCGTGTAGTAATCTCCCTTCAGTATTTAAACTCAAATTACTTTATCATGAGGGCTTTATGTGTTTCAGAGCATAATGTACTGAGTATTCCTTCATGGAGTACACTTATGATAGAGTATAAATTTTACAGTATGCAGCATAAAGAGCCTGAAGCTAAGAAGTTTTTACATAGCTGATCAGTGAAGTGCATTAACCCACATGTTTAAAGTGCTATAAACCTGTTTTTATGATACAGGAATTATGAAGAACATAAAAAAAGATACTGCAATACATTTAATTAACATGGGAATTTTCAAGACTCCAAGTGGAGCCAAAAGGATAAAATTTATAAATGCCCTGAGTACATACTAAAATTCATTGACCTAATCAATAATTAACGTTTGCAGAAACCTTCAAACACATGGGCATACTGTTTTTCTCTCTTGCCTAAATAGTTGGACAAGAAATTAAATCTATTACAAACAGGAACCATTAAAAAAACATGACTTTTCCCAAGGCAACTGTTGCCCATTTATCCAAACTTTTGCTGGACAATTTACTTTCTCACTAACCCCCTGCAAAGAGCTATCAACCCCCACCCCCCCGATTTATCTGCCCCCAACCCCCAATTTACTTACAGCACTTGTAAAAACTTCCCTCCTTTTTTCACCCATCACATCTTGCCTAATAAAGTCAAAAGACAGGACAGTTTAGACCCTGCGGTCAGAGCTGAATTCTTATTCTTATGCTTATGATTAATGTGTAACCACTACACAACAAACTGACAAGCTGTATCAAAATATGAATAATTGTCCTCCAATGCACAAGTTTTCTTTCATTCTCATGATGTTAGAAAAGTCTCAGCTGCAACACACATTGTGTGATAAAACTATAGGAATGTCTCCGGCATAAGGGCTGCATTGTGCATCTTTTATTAACTTTAATAAGAAGCATTCACAATCCCATCGGCAACAAAAATAATAGTGAGAGACAGTGATTGGATGTTGAGAGGAAGAACTGGGCCTATTGTATTCAGGTCTTAAGAGCAGAGAGTACCATTGTGGCTCTTCTAGTGTCCACAAACCAGATTGAGGAAACTATGTGTTACTTAAACTACTAACTAATTAAGAGATTAATTATACCATTTTATGAGTACATTTTATGATTTATATGATTACTTTACAAAAACAGTTTTATAAAGATTGTAAGAGCATGTGAAATGCAGCAATCCTAGGACTGTATTCTTTCCGATAAAAAATACTTTTATCCCAATTTGGGTGGCAATGTCGTATGTCCCCACACATCTCCACAGAGAACTTTATAGTTTTAAATTAAATATTGCCTATCGTCGCCATTTGTCAAGTTTTATTTTTATATATGCTGTCTCACTTTTACACTACAACAACCCAAAAAATCAACTGACGCAACCAGACCAGGTTTGGTAGTCATTCAAGATGGCATCTTAGCTGTTTAGGTTAGATAATCACTTTAAGATGAAATTCTGGTCATTTTTAATAGCTTTTGTAATTTAATCCTTTAAATAAATATCTTTTATTCAGTCCCTTTCAAACAGTTAAACTCGAGAAATACTGAACAAAAAGTAATAAATCAAACTAGAATTCCCTTCTAACAAATCACACACATGAATGATTCTAAGCCCATTAAACAAGCTGTCACACTAAGAGCTATAATGTCATAAAAAGAAACATTTTTCATCCTGTGATCTAATGCGATTGAAACATGCCTCTGAGCTCAGTATTTTAGCCCCCTCTTGTGGCAAAGTAACACATAACACATGAACTGAAACTGGCCATGATGAGACCACTCAAAAAACCATACATTGTCCTGGAAAAAAAACAATATAGCAAATTATACCATCAATAAATCTCTTGATTTTTTATAGTGAAGATTTAAATGTAACTTAAAATGAACGCCGGATTACGTAAAATTAATTAATCTGCATTTATACTTTGTGTCTTTCTATTTTGGTGAATTTTCGAAATGACATACCAGTGTGTCCTCTGTAGCCTAACAAGTTAAGATATTGTGAAAAGCAGTTTAGTACCATCTAGTGTAAGGTCTGTAACATTACATTAAAAGAACGTTTAAAAATTACAGTTCATTCATTTTTCATGACAGTTGTAGGGGTAGCAATCAACTGATGTAAGAATGAATAAATAAATAAAACTGCAAGTGGGATCATCTCTACAAGCAGCCTAATCAGTTCCACATTATGCATGTAGGGTAACAGAGGATACCTAGCAGCATGGCTAGTGAATTAATGAAGACTACCAAATCTATCTATACATGCAAACTGAAAATGAAGATATTATGAAGATAATTAAATATTAAAGGAAGCCAGTAAAATATTAGCATTGCATTAAATTAAATTAATAAAGTAAAAAGGGTCAAATCTGGTTTTGTGCCATGGTCAGAATACTTCTGAATATTCATTCTGTTCTTTGCATTTTACACAAAAGCTTAGACAATTAAAGCAATTACCTTAGAATGTGGTCTGGCTGTATAGCTTTCCATTTAAATACAGCCATGTGAAATGCTAAATTTGAGTACAGAGACAACCCGTTCCTTGCTTTTGTAATGTATAAGGGTTAGGCACAATGCACGCTTTAACAACGTGACTAAAAGATTGTAGTCCCACCCAAATATCATTGAAAATGTGTTTTAAAAGACACTTAATATATGCAGAGTTTAAGAAAAGCAAATACAACAAAAAGAATTGTTATTTATTTACGCTATTTCTGTATATAATGAAAGGTGAGTCACTGAGGCCACCTGATAGCAGAGTTCCATCCAAACATGCCTTCATTGACATCGGTAAGATTTCCTTTACATTTCACATCAATACACTCCAATACATCCCTGAAGCCCTAGTTTATTAACATAATAGCATTTAAACACTTTTAAGCATTAAGCAGTAACTGTGACGCTTAAACGCGGATATCTGTTAAACCTTACAATATACCGATAATTTAAAAACGACCAAATTCAGTATTGCAGTCGGCTACAATGGGCTATAATGCTTGCTCTTGCTCGTATTTCTCCTTTGTAGCTTTCTTTGGATAATATAATTTATTACATGGTTAGATGTGAATGCTCAGTGCATTTCCTACACGAGATTATCCCTAAACGCGAATATCCAGGATAAAAACGAAACAAAATAAAATTAAAGATCACTGAATTGTTTATATTTTATTGGGATTCGTGTATCGTGTTTTTCTTTGCATTCATGATATGGATGTTTCCACACGTCACAGCTGCAGAGAAACAAAGACGCTTTATTGTTCTTCCATGACGCGACTTGCGAAGAGCCCTGCAGATCAGCGCGAAATGGCGGACAGAACTGAACTGGATGATAGTGAAATCCGACCTAACAAATGCAGGCAAGCGCGAAAACACGGTTTGCATCTGGTTCTGGATCTGCTTAAACGCAGAATTAAAAACACGCATTTACAGTTTAAGTGGAAGGATGCAATTATAATCTACCAACCAAATTGTTTAAATATTTTTTGGTTTTCTTGCTTTATTATTTTAAAGGTAATTTATCCAGTTTAAATGATTCAAAACATTTTGCTTATTGAGATTGTATGTCGGTTGACACTTAAGAAAAACAATTAAATTAACTGTACACCGCCTATTAAACAATTAGTTCACCTCTGGTCAGCAGAACAAATTTTCATTCTTTTTCCTCTTTCATCTCTCATTTTTATTCAAGTAAATAGCTTTTTAAAAATCAGACTAGGCCACGATGTAGCTTACATTTTATGATGATGTATTGTAAGTATAAATTGTAGGTGCATAATATGTACATGTTAAGGCAGTGTGGGTGGGTAGCTGACAGACCTGGGTTTAATGTGTTAACATTGTGGCATTTCAATACAAATTGACTCAGAAAGTGCAAAAAGTGTTGCAACCGTCCTGAATGACATCCTGTGATTCATCTTTAAAAATAAAAGTATGTGGTGTTTTTTAATTTGTAGTGTTTTTTAGGGTATAATTCTTCATCTAATTCTCAACCCTATTGCTTATAGGCCTTCTCCCATAGCCCACAAAAGCAAATACTACGCAAAAGGCAGCCAGACACATATAGGCTTACAGGATGGTCTCAGAGATCACAAGGAGGTTTGGGTCCCTGAGAAAGTTTCAAACTTCAAAGATGCTTGCTAATTTAATTTTTTACATGTATAAATACATCAGGGAGCTACATTATCACTATCCTTATAAATCATGTCAGGATGTATAAATAATTCTTAGGGACTACTGAACCAACCAAGCAACCAATCTCTAGACAAAAAGCTATTAGTGATCAAATTTTTCAATGTTTTTACTTGACAAGAAAAGTGGCTTTAAAAATGTGTAAAAATAAGCAAACAATGCTACATACTAGAGAAAAGGAGGGAGAACTTCCCTCGATAGCCCCTCCCCAATCCTTGTTGTAACTTGAAACCCTTGGGGTCCAGCAACAGAAGCATGGGAGTGTCCTGCTGATCTGCACATTAAATATTCATAATATCTAAAAGGATGGGGTGTTGGTTCATTATCAAAGCACGGCTAACATAATGGTAATATTTAGTGGCTACATGACGTGTTGTGTTAATAACAGTCATGAACCAACTGAGAGCTGATTATCAGGATCAAATGTTGCTCAGACAAATATTAATTTTGGGAAATCCCTTAGGTGAAATGTACATTTGTGTTATGAAAATACCAAGTTTGGTATAAAATGTTTCACCTAATTAGAGCAAAGGATTTTTAGGACATCTAAAAAATGCCCAGTTTATTTGTAAAGTAAGTTGTCATAAAGCAAAGTCCTCTATGTTGGCTTTAGGCCATGTAATCCCACAGGAGAAAAACCCAGAGAGACCCAGTTAATCAGCCCTTACTCAGTGTGTCAAAGCCTGGAGACCCTCAGTGCTCACCATCTGTGCCAGACACAAGAGTCATTAGGGGGAGTGAACCTGATAAACACACAGTGATCTGTTTAAGCAAAACATAAGGTAAGATGCCAGAGACCTCAGGAGATCCTGTGACATGTAATCGTGTCCTTTACCTTCCCACTGAAATGACATTAAAGGAACCATTCACCCAAAATTAAAATATTCTGTCATTATTTACACATCCTTGTGTTGTCCAAAAATCGATAAAGATTAAAAAAGATATTTTAAATAATCTTCACAGTTCTTTAAATAAACTTCACAGTTATTTTCCAAACAGCTCTATAAAAGTAGTGAAATAGCTTTGTATGACGAACCAAAATTAAAGATATTGTTTACTAATAAACTTCTATTTCAATTTTTATTCATTTGTTTAACTGAAGATTTTATTCATATTATTTATTCAAGCAGTTGTTGTATTTCTATGGAAATTATGACTGAAAGTAGCTTCCCTGAGGCATTGCCAATACATCTGCTGAGTGAACTTGCTCTGAAAGGGACTTTGATTTGGTTCGACAGGAGCTAAATTTACCAAGATGAAAAATATTACTCAAAATAGTACCATTAGCATTTGGGGTCAAGATTTTGTGAGAAGTTAAACAGTTATTTATTTTGATGTTACAAAGAAGATGATGTAGAAGATGATGGAGTCATTATGAATAGTACCAAATAGTAGCATCAGTCTTCCACACAGAGGCTGGCCATGTGCTCTAAGGCTGATATGCAGACGCTGCACCTATGGGAACTGACATGAAGGAACCGAGGGCCTGTTTCCTGATATACAATGAAAGCGGAAGCTGCTGCTACTGCTCTGGATAAAGACGATAAAACCCACATGCTCTTTTTCAAAGTTAAAGTTCAGCAGGCTAAGAGGCAATTTCAACAGAACAAGTACAACTTCACAAAAAGTCAGTGGGCTTTCAGTAGCCTTGTCCACAGAAGTTTGCTGACTACGACTAGGAGCTAGAGATCCAAAATAGTCACAGACTAAAGTTATTCAGTACAAAATCAGACTTCCTTTACTGTCTTTTAACACATTGAAACAGCATAGCCATACAGGGTTGCATAACGCCTCTTACTATGAAGTGTGAGAATTATTGCTGTGTACACAAAGAGGTACAGTTCAAATTTCGTACTTACTTGTGAACCAGAAGTAACACACTTCCAGTATTCCACTTAGCATTCCTGTTCTTCTATCAAGAAACAAAGACATTAGTGTTCCCTCAGGTGACAGTAGCAAAATGCACCTTTGGAGGAAAAAGGCTGCACCCCTTTCCTGAACTTATGCTTTAGTGAGTCTATGACTGCAGTTACACCACACTTTAGAGAAAAACCTGTCATACTTATCCTAAAGGTGTTCCAAAACCCATATGACTTTCTTTACTCTGTGGACCACAAAAGATGTTAGACAGATGTTAGACTTACAGCCTCAGTCCCCAATTACTTTCGCTGGTAAAAGGATGTAATAAAAAGCGAATGGTGACTGTCAGGCCCTAACATTTTGCATTTTGTGTTCCACTTAAGATAAAAGTCATATATAGGTCCAGAACAACGTAAGAAAATTATGAAAAGACAGGGATGTTGCACCATGCCGGGCCAGATGTCTGTGTAAGTGTGCCTATGGTGTGACTTAAAAGTATGGCAATCTGAGGGGAAAACAAAGATGTAAAAAGAGCATTACTAACCAAACTAGGGCAAGCTTTCCAAATCCCTTTTGACACCATAATGAGTGTGCCATAAAAAAGAAACAGGTTAATTAAATCCACACAGTAAATTACTGTGGAGGCCTACGCTGACTACAGACGGCACCAATTTATCAATTCATCTCTGGGGATGCAAATTCAACCTGGAAACAAGATACCTTTACATTCTGTTTTGCCAAGCAATACTTTATATTACCTCACAATTCTAATTTAAATTCAGAATAACTGGGTGTTCTGTTTAAAGGTCATATTTGGAGCCATGCAATTTTGCAATTCAATGCATTTGTTTGTTCTTTACAATTCAGTAAATTTCTTCTAAAAAAGGCCTGAATTAAAATTGGGCTATTTTAATTATCTATTACAACAAAGAGATCCATGCAAATCACCAAACATTTATTATGTATAACTACAGGATGAAGAATGAATTAGGATCTTTACCTAATTATCTTTTAAAATAATATGCTGTTGATTGTATGACGTGCATGCTGCAGGTCAAGACAATAATTATAGGCTAATATAAAATGCAGTTGTAATAGCACAACTGACTAAGCAAATACTTCAGTGTGCATTTCTGTAGCTCTGTGGAGAAGCAAGGACGCCGCAGATGTGCACTGCAGAGCATCATGACTTTGAAGTGGGATGTAGGTCACACATCTAGCGTGAACGCACAGTTAGCAAGTGCTAAAACAGTTCTTGAGCAGCAGCAGCACTGACGGTGGCTGAAGCTAAAATATCTGCAGTGCCTTGTGGAATGGTGAGAAAAACAACACAATTTGAGGATGTTGTGCTTGCAGCCTCCAGAAATAGCTGCAAAGCCGCTATTAAGTGCACTGTGTTAGAGGTAAGGGAGATCAAGTCTACTGTCCTGGAGAATCACCATGGTGACTGGCCCAGATCTCTCGTTCCAGCGTGAGGTCAGCGTTTCCATGGAGATAGACCAGCTGAGTGGTAATCTGTTCTTGTTTATACATTGCCAAGGAGGGGAGGGGCAAGAGAGTATACCAGAAAGGGAAGGGTGGGACGTGACAGTCTTCTCGTCTGCGTTCATTTGCATATTAAAGAGCAGCACGTTCAGTAGATAACAACTGAACCAGTTCAGGATTAAACCCACATTTTTGATGAAAAAAAGGTTAGGAGTGCAGTGGCTCTTAATAAAATCTTACAATAACATAGATGTTATAGGCAACCTGTACGATAACATTAACACAGATTCAATTAGCAGAAGCTTTTATTCAAAGCAGCTTACAAATGAGGAACATCACAAACCACAACCACGTACCCATAAAGGCTTTCCGCTTTTAAAAAATAGCACTCAGCGGTATAGGACATGACTAAAAGAAGGGGTGTGGCTTTATGCAGCACTTCCTTTGCACCGCCCATTGTCGATCTCCTCCCCTACATGAATATTACCAACGTGATAATGTATTGAGCCCCATTCAAATCAGCCCCTACTAATCCAGTGAGAAGAGGGTCTCAAGAGACTATTCCTACGGATCATGTTAAAACATGCTCTTGAGAATTCAGCAAATCTGAGGGTCAGAGTTACGTACAATGACGACAAACAAGAAAGTCCCTTGGCCACTTCTCTTTTTCTGCAATGACTTTTCTTTATACCCATGTTTTCATAATTCTGAAGGACACATATGACAAAAAATACCGGCGTTGTTTTGGCGCCACCTATTGAACAAGCATGCTTTTATCGTCTTTTCATAGTACACGTTGGCATTAGAATCGTAGGCTTCTGCCTAATCTTGTTTTTAGTGTATTTATAAATCACAACAGAAAGGTCCCCATCTTACTAAATTAAGGCCCAAAAATCTGAAACTACAACCTGATATTAAATCATAAAGGTAATAAAATACCTTTTTATCGCTGAGTAATAAATTTATGTAAGTTTTAAATTTATGTAAGTTTCTTACATTCATGGCTGCTGATATAATTTGTTCTAATACAAAATGTAGCATTTTGTATACAGAACTTTGGTGTGTTTCACCAAATACTACAAAATAAATAAATACTGCTCAAGAGTTTTTTATAACGCAATGTTTAATCAAAATTTCTGTAGGATTTCTACTGCTAGTATTTGTCACATATTATAAAGAGAAATCAAAGAGTAAGAGGAATCAGCTGGAAACACATGAAACAGTAAAAAGAAAATCCTGTTTAATAAACAACCAACAACGATTGACCAACTGACTGGGTATTTTACTTGTATGTTTCACTTTAATCATGACCATGTATTCTTTCAAAGGTTATAAAGCTAAAGGTGTGTATTATGGACACTGTGAACTTTTATTCTTTTATATAGCGCCAATTCTTGAGCTTAATTCACCAGCCAATCATTCAAAAGATCTGCTAATTGAGAAACAACTAAATTTGTAATGGTGTAAATGGGTATATATACACACACACACAAGTAAATGCATATGGTTGCACCACTCAAATCTTATCTGAGCACCTACAGAAGTGTACTCAGAAAGGTTCTAGGCCAAAGTCCTGTTCAGATTGAGGGCAGAGATCTACCATATGGAATGCATATGGGAATGCATATGTTCTCTATAAAGGATGCTTCTCATTTCCCCAATGACAGACTGCAACAGAAGACAAATGCAAACATTATTGATGCTAGCATATGAACATTAACATAAGCATAAACAAATACTTTTGGACAAAGTGTACATGTACAAATAAACGCCAATTTATGTGGCACACGTTTGGTTTGGTCAGCAATTAGGATTAAAATAAATACATGTGACTGGTATAAGACAAGCAGCATTGAACCAAAGCAGCTAGAATTAACCAAATTAGCAGATCAGGACGAGCTGACCTGCAGTACTCTTAGATCAGTGAATGACACACGTCATGAGGTAATTTGCTTTGTGTATTGGAGCAGCAGTTTGTGTTTTAATTAGTTTTGAAAATGATGTCTGATTGCAGTAAGGAAAAATATACTATGTAATAGGACACAGGAAGTACATGGTTGGGATCTTACTTGTTAAAGGAATCATCCTGTAGGTTCAAGACCAGGTTGTCTGCACTCAGGTACATCTTATTCTGAGACGCTGACATCTGGTGACACAAGCACACATTACAGTGTTTGAACAGTATATCACAGTATATGAATCAAAGGTTAAGTATGGCATAGCAAACCAACATACTACTCCTACTACTACTACAGAGAGCAGTATACTATGCAGATTATGTGTATCCCACAATGCAATCTGTTTAAATGTACCTTCCATCTGAAGTGACAAACTAACTAGGAACATTTAAAACAGCAATGTTTATCATCTCTATTTTGACTTTTTTAAATAGACTGACAGTCAAGTGTTTAATGCATATTAGAATAAACCTAATAATGCCCACTATTTCACTTAGGCAGTGCCGTATATAGCAGTGAATAAACAATCATTTTATTTTGAAAATAGACAAAACACTTCTTGAATTGTTCAGCTCATTTGTTAGCTATGGAACTGCCGTGCCAGTTAGCACCTACAATCTTTGTATCTTCTAATGTGAGCCAATAAATTAAACGAATGATAACTTCTTTAAAAACACACGCGGCATACCGTTTTGGCAATGTTTTGTGCAGCTCTAATGCGCCTCAGTTTCAGGTAGCCAGGGTTCTTCGTCACAGCTTGACCCAACTGGAGTGCAAAAACACACAATAACAACAAAGCAAATGACCCTTGCCTGAGACTTTGCTCACAGTCAGCAGACAGCCAATGACCTGCAGCCCACTTTACACAATTGCATCATATCAGCAGTAAAGAGTCTAACAGCAAAGTCATTTCTGAAAACATAGAGTGTAAATGCTGAAACGAACATACAAATGACTTCTACAAAGCAGAACAACAACGAGCGGTGTCCTTAATGCAAAATAAATGGTGGAGAAAAATGCATTCAAGTATATTTTGTTTGCTGACTGCTTAGTGAGACAGTGTAGGAGACACTTGAAGGTATATGGCTGCAACAATTTACTGTGCCTTAATGAGCACAGTATTCATTAATTATATCTGATAATTACAGTCATCTTCCACTCATAGATGCAGAACATAATAACAGTGAATTGTTAAATGAAATGAGGTGCTTATACATGCAAATGGTGCTTTTGAAACATTTGAGTTTAACCACAGAAACCCCATCTGGTTTTAGAATTCAGAAATATTGTTATGTGTGTGTGTTTACACGGAGGGGAGAATAAAAACCAGCATACCATTTTAGCAGCCTCCGCTTCCCCCTCAGCCTGGATAATCTTCTGTTTCTGGTCCTGTTTGGCTTTCTCTACGTAGAACTGAGCCCTCTGGGCCTCCTGCTGGGCTGCACATCAACAACAGACAGGTTATTTAAAGAAAAAGGGCTTGCGCTCAAACCTTCTCCTACCCCAAGCCGACCTGTGTATTGCAGTGTTCATTTGCTGAAGTGATAGAAATAAAACATGGCATTTCAGTGCTTGCACACAGAAACTTTACAAGTTGTACAAGTTGTGTATTATTGTTTTGTCAATAGGGAACGGATAGAAATTATGAAATGTCCAGAGCGCCCCCCAGTGGTTAGTATTGACAAAAGAAAAACTATTTTAAATACCACTATTGTGCAACACGTATTGCTTTTAAGCTTAATAAACTGTTTAATACACTTAATAAAAAGTCAGACATTTGGGCAGATGCCATCTACTGCTACTTATTTTTACTGATTGTTATTATACATATGTTTTACAAATGTAAAATATAAAGTCGATATATTAAAAGTCAGCACACAAAACTTCAAGAGAAAGCACATATTACAGTGTAGCAAACAAACAGAATTTATTCTACAATAAAATGAAAACAACTTGACCTAAATTTGTTTACAGGCTGGTCAATGACAACATAGTTAAAAACCCACGATGAAAACACGATAAGATGTGCCAAAACATCTGGCCTCTCATTGTGTGCCTTTATTTGTGGAAAACAGCCAAGAAAAAGTGTGGGGTATTTAGACAGGTCAATTCAAGGCTACTGTGTCAAACTAACTTTTGTTATGAAGAGGCTTTTGAATGTGAAGTATGTACAAACCCAAAATAAACCATGTTAATAGCTGGCAAAGAACAATATAATCTGTTAGTTCTGCTGATGAGTTCAAGCATTCATGCAAACTGAGACGAGACAAATATTTGACCAAAACAACTATATCACAGACTCTGAACTGTGTATACATGTTCTTTTAATATTAACCACCTGCAAAGTTAAAATCAGGTCAAAGCTTATATTAAACAATCACATTTGTGATTGAATGCCATTATTTACTACATATATTTGTGCTTCACAACATAAATGCAAACTCATTGCATTGTTATAGACTACAGTGCCTTGCAAAAGTATTCATACCACACATTGTCACATTACAACCACAAACATAAATGTTTTTTATTGAGATTTTATGTAATAGACCACCATCACAAATATTATGAAATGGGACAAAATTGTTTTGAAAACCATGTATGATTTAAGCAAATAAAAATCTGAAAAGGGTGGTGTGAATTTGTATTTAGCCCCCAGCGTCAATACTTTGTAGAGCCACCTTTCACTGCAATTACAGCTACAAGTCTTTTGGGGTATGTCTCTACCAGCTTTTCACATCTAGAGACTGAATTTTTTTTGCCCATTCTTTTTTGCAAAATAGCTTAAGCTATTAAGCCAGATTGGATGAGGAGCGTCTTACCACAGAAGCTCAATGGGAATTAGGTCTGGACTTTGACTGGGCCATTCTAACATGAATATTCTTTGATCCAAAGCATTCCATTGTAGCTCTGGCTGTATGTTTAGGGTCATTGTCTTGCTAGAAGGTGAATCTCCTTCCCAGTCTCAAGTCTTTTGCAGCTTCCAACAGGTTTTCCTGGATTGCCCTGCATTTAGCTCCATCCATCTTCCCATCAACTCTAATCAGCTTCCCTGTCCCTGCTGAAGCATCTCCACAGCATGATGCTACCACCACCATGTTTCACAGTGGGATGGTGTGTTCAGGGTGATGAGCAGTGTTACTTTTCTGCCATACATAACGCTTCAACTTTGGTCTCATCTGACCAGTGTCCCCTACATAGCTTGTGGCAAACTGCAAATGGGACTTCTTATGTCTTTCTTTTAACAATGGCTTTCCTCTTGCCATTCTTCCATAAAGGCCAGATTTGTGGAGTATACGACTTATAGTTGTCCTGTGGACAGATTCTCACACCTGAGCTGTGGATTTCTGCAGCTCCTCCAGAGTGACCATGGCCTCTTGGCTGCTTCTCTGACCAGTGCTCTCCTTGCTCGGTCTGTCAGTTTAGGTGAACAGCCATGTCTTGGTAGGTTTGCAGTTGTGGCCTAATTGTTCCATGTTTGGATGATGGATTGAACAGTGCTCCTTGAGATGATCAAAGCTTGGTGTTTTTTTTTTATAACCTAACCCTACTTTAAACTTTTCCACAATTTTATCCCTGACCTGTCTGGTGAGTTCCTTGGTCATCATGATGCTGTTGGTTCACTAGTGTTCTCTAACAAACCACTTGTTGAGTCCTTCACAGAACAGGCGTATTTATACTGAGACTAATTTACACACAGGTGGACTCTATTTTAACTAATTAGAGGACTTCTGAAGGCAATTAATTGCACTGGATTTTATTTAGGGGTATCAGAGAACAGAGGGCTGAATACAAATGCACGCCACACTAGAGATTTTTATTTGCTTAAAATTTTGAAAACCGTATATCATTTTCGTTCCACTTTACAATTATGTGCTACTTTGTGTTGATCTATCACATAAAATCTCAATAAAATATATTTAAGTTTGTGGTTGTAAGGTGACAAAATGTTAAAACTATAAACTGCAAAAATAATTTTGCAAGGCACTGTATATACAAAACAAGATTCTACAGTGCAGTCTAATGAGTAATTTATGAGGCACTACTAACCAACTTGTTTGGCCTCCACAGCAGCAGTGTACTCTTTGCTGAAGCTGAGCTCTGTGATGGCTACGTCATCTAGAATGATGTTGAAGTCTTTAGCTCTTTCGATTAGCTCTCTTCTTATGAGCAGTGACACCTAGACACCAAAATAAACAATTCATAAATAACCGCTAAGCCACTTTTCTTATGATCTAACGAGTGATTAATGGTACAAGCAGCAAGCCTGCAAAAAGCATATGCAATGGGGTCCAAACGTCTGGGACTAGCAAAGCTGTTCTGTTTTGCAGTTTTCAAATTTAATACAAAGATGATTAATTTTAGTTCATACATTCTGTATGTCCTTAGTTGCTTTAATGACTAAATGTACCCATGCATTGGGTTAAAAACAGTAAAATTATAGCCAGATTTTATAAAGACTAAAACTAAAAAAAAGCCTAAGCTCTTAGCCTCTACTAGAAGTTCATCATTTGTGTGACCAGGAGTCAAGCTCAAAGGCCAGAGGTGGAAGATGAATGCATAAATCCTGTAATCAATAAAAATAGCATCTGCACTAAAATAAACACACAACAGATAAGTATTCATACTCTTTTATAGCTATGGCTTAAAGGATGAATACACAGTTGTCTTGACAAGTAATTTTAAAATATTTGTATACAAAGATAAAAGAATAGTTCACCCAAACATGGAAACCTTTACTTACAATTAAGTCATTCCAAACCTGTCTGACTTTATCTCTTTCGAAGAACTCATTTAAGCGCAAATACACATAGTATAAGCCTTCATTTAATTGATCATCATGCAAAACGTTTAAATATGTTTGTGGGCATGCTTGTAAATAATGACACGTTTCATTCTGGATAAACTGAGAAAATAGACGTTACATTTATTAATAAATGCATTACATGAATATATTTATTATCCCACTGGAGTCAGGTGGATTACTTTAATGACTCATGCATGCGCTTATAGTCGCTTTAAAAAAGCGTCTGCTAAATGCGTAAATGAAAGAGTCGTATAAGCCTAGGATGGCATGAGGTTTAGTAAATAAAAAGATTTTCATTTTAAAGGGTAAACTATTCCTTTAAACCCCCAAGATCTTACTCTCTCATGTGACCTTAGTCTTCAAACAGTACCTGGGCTCGTTGTGTGATCAGCTGAGATGCATTAAATTTGGCCACCACACTTTTGAGCACCTCGTTGACAATGGAAGGAAGCACACGCTCATCATAGTCCTTTCCCAGCTGCTGGTACATGATTGGCAGGTTGGAAGCGATGGGCCGGGAGAGCACACGAAGACCTATGTTGATCATTTGCAGATCTGGAGAAAGTCACACAGTTTGGTGAGGTGCAAAGTTAAGACAACATCTGGCAGCATTTAAAGCACCTTTTAAAACTTATACAAGATCTCATCAGTTTCATTATTAATGAGCATTAAACATCTGTTGCAAGGCCACCTTTGCTTCCAGTGAGGGATGAAATCTTCCTGGGTTTGGCTCGAATATCATAGATAATTGGGTACTGGAACCACGGTATCCTAAAGTAAAGCATAGATCTGTCAGTCAAATTTTAAGCTTTACTGGTCACATACACAATACTACGTGTAGTAAAATGCTTGGTACGACTCTAAGTATGCATCACAATGACATACTTTTAAAAATAAAAGTAGAAATAAAAATAGAACAAATCTAAAAATTAAGATTAAGAGAATAATTTATCTGGAGAATTTACAAAACAACAAAACACTATGACAGAACAAAAAGAAATATAGTACATAAGTACGCATATGAATATGTGGCAGCAACAGTCTGAATAGCAATATTTACATGTGCAAGTAAAAGTGCAACTCTGCACTGCAGTAATGTTGAGAGTAACTGTAGCTGCAGAAGGCTGATATTATAGAAGTTACAGTCTTATGAATGAAATGTACGGTTGTATGACAGCTGTCATACTGTATGTACCTGAAGTGTAGTCCCTCTGCAAGCACAGTGTCCATCTGCATGCCTCCAATTCTGTTGAAGATAACAGCTCTCTGCCCACCCTCCACTGTACACACGCACGCGCACACACAAAAAGAAAAATCCATCTAGTCAAATTACACAATAGAGAAGTGAATCTGATGTGTGAAACCACCTGTTCAAAATTTATGGACCTGACAGAGCTGATAAAAATATGGTTAGGAAAAGTACTTTTATGTTCAAGGCAAAGGAATGACTAAATATTCATAAAATGCTTTACCTGTGTATGTTGCTTCTTTCACCCCATAGGCAAGGGCTCCGGCCCCAATGAGTAACTTCACACCCAGCCCGGCCCCTCGAGGGCCAGGGCCAGATGACATTCTACCAGCAATCTGCCTCAGCTGCTGCAAAAAGCCCTGATAGAGACACACACTTAAACTTAATCTATTTGACCATATATTCTGTTCATATTGGGGATAACAGAATATTAATTGTGTTGTTTTATTCATATCTTAATGATCGTGTGACCTGTTCTTTTTTACATATGCATGGACATTATGTTTGGAAATAAATTTTCMGTATTAATTATAGTTATGGTAATTTAATAATAAAACTACTACTGTAATACAACTGGTCTCAAGACCCGATTTAACTCGATTAACCCGATTTGTATAATATATTGAGCAAAAAAGTATTTTGTATAAAAACAGGTATAAACTAAAATGACCTTTCTACACGATACCAGAATCGAGGTTTTGGGTTAATTCTAGTTCTTCAAGTATGTATGTCTTGCAAAGTGTGAGTGTGACCTTGTCCTTGTCTTGAGATGATGGCCACATAATGATGCTGTTATAGTTTTTTAGATTTAACGTATTTATTAACCACATCACTGACATAAATAATAAGCTTATAGCAATGTCATGTTTTAACTAACGTCACACTCATACAGTGAAATGCAGAGTTGTACTGAGTTTCATCATACTCACTGGTACTAGATAACTGAACACCGTATGAAGCTAGCAGACTACTAGCATAGCTTTCTTTAATAATAAAAATATATATATATATATATATACATACAAATATAAAGCTTCAAGAAAGCAGTTATATAAATTGAAACAATTGTGAACAAACATGCCAGATATTTCAGTAACAGTTAAATAAATGAACTTACCCCGGGATCTTTACTCGCCATGTTGCTCTGCTGTTGCCTGTATGTCACGCTCACAATCCAAAAGCGTGCTATTGCACTTCCGGTATTCTAGCCAAGGCATCATGGGAGTTGTAGTGACCTGATCATGTAATCGCGCTGTAGTACACTAAATGTGATTAAACTTCGAAAATCTTTAAAAAATAGTTTTATTGAGTTCTGTTAAAAATCTTTTAATTAGGTGGGATTTAACTTTATTTACGTGTCTCGACTGAGTCTGAGTGGGTAGCCCACACTTACTTGAATATGTCAGGAGGTGGCAGTAGAAAACACTTTTTGTTTACATATGTAATAAACCTCGGTTTAAAACTGTTTTAATTATGGCATAGTACCAAAAGCAGCTTAATATATTAGAGTCAAGCCTTTCTTATTTAAAGGCTAGGCACTAGTTTGTTTTCTGCACGAGATTCTTTTGTTTTGTGTTAACTGTCAGAGAACTGATGCATATGTGTAGGAATAATGCCATAGGAAGAGTTACAATCATTTGCTGAATCTCATTGTGTGACATATTTTCCCCTACATGTACCAAACATATCTTACTTTATGTGCTGGGCAACCTGCCACAGGCCACAATAGCAGTGATTGCCATGCCTAGACTTTGCACAGCAAAATCACACTGTACCCTGCCATCATAGCTGATTAAACTGATATTAAATTGCTTAGAAATGCTGGGGCATATCATGATTAAGCAGAGAAGACCTTTACCTCAAATCACGGTTCAGCATGAATTAGATGCTTAAACAAATGAAACTGTATCTTTGTCATATCATCTATTTTAAGCAAAGCCGGAAGACTTTCAGTTCCCCAGAGGACAATTGCTCATAGGTTGTACATTCAATGCCCTGAACACTTTTTCAGAATTTCAGTTAAGTTTCAATTATGCATCAACTTTGTCACAGATGTTTGTTATAAAAAGATTAAATATAGAAACATTACAAAACCATTGCAGTACAGTGAAAGTACAGAGCCATAATCGTATTCCATAAAAATAAATTTGGCTAAGATAATTTGTTCTTGAGACAATTTGATGAAACAAGTTGAGTTCATATTAAAAGGTCTAATTTTGATTGGTTCGACATTGTGAAGATCTCTTACGAAATGCTAAAGATGTTAGCTTACTGTAAGCAAAAGTCTCCATTTGTTTTCCATTTAATCTAATTCCTGTCTAGGGGAAACAACTAACAGATATTTTCTGTGTGATTTTTCTTTTTTATTGGTTGTCATAGACCTGTACCTAAGACGAGATGCTAAAACAATCAAAAAATAGTTTCTTCACTGCATGTTACATGTTAATCATCCAAGGATAGTTCGAAAATAAGAATGTTTTTACATTGTCTGACACACAGTATATTTGTTTCTTGTTGTCAGAAATACCTGACGTGATTGACTCCAAAATCTTGCACTGAATCGGTCTCTAAAAAAAGTTTTTTCTCTCCTCTCAAAGGCAGATGGCAGATGTATGAATTTAGCCCTGTGACAATGACATTCTAAACACCCATGTGATGCTTACTGAGCTGTCATTGTGTGACCTTTGACTGGTTTGACATCGGCCCATCTGGCACCTCCTTTGCTAAAACATTCTTTCATTGGCATTCACTTCAATGCATGGCTTGGCTAGTTCAACAATGTCTGTCTGATCAAACTCAGGTCAAAGTGGGTCAAAACAAAAGAGAACAGCAAATAAAATTCACAGGAACTCAAAATGACATGGGTTCCCTGTATTCAAAAGATTAGTGGTGTCTGGTGTGACTAGTTTTAAAACTAAATGGTTAAATTAAGTTTCTTAACTATGCACTGACTAATCGTTTAAGTTGTGGGAAATATATATTTTATATTTCTCATGTATAATAAAAAACACTTTGCATATGTGTACAGTATAAAACATTACATGGCGCTGACATTTAGTATTTGTTTTTTATGAAAAAACTGTGCTCTAGAACAAATTTACATTTCAAATAGTGAATTCATAAAACAAATTCACTCTAAGAGATGTTGATTAATTTAGTTTGGGTTTGCTCAGGGACAGAAGGCTTTAAATATAATCCTCTCATTTCCAGCCTCAGTCTTGACTCTACACACACAAGAGAACACTGGGACATCTGTGCCAAAAGAGAGCTGAGAGTTCAAGTTTTGATATTGAATCTTCTATGTCTTTTCTGCTCCATATGAAAGTAGCTTGTGAAAGACCAGAGGAGGTTAGAGGTAAGTTTTAATTAGCTATGCATGTCTGTGCCCCTTGACATGGAGATTAATGATCTTAGCCTAAACTGAAAAATTGCATATGATATTTCTAGAGCAGCTTCAGCCTTTTTCAGATCAAGAATTATGTGTTAAATATTACATTTTTAGTGTTGCATTTTAAGCTTTTCCTATAACAAACACTATCACAATAATTTATTTACATACTTTACATGCTTTGCTGCACCAAAAATTTTGCCACTCAAATAATTATTATCATCAATGTACAAAGACACATACTTGTATGTGTCTTGTATGTGCCTCAACGAAATGACTTAAGTCTTAAGTCTGTTGGAGTAAGTGGCTTTTGAGAATAGTCAGGTCTTATAAGATAACAAAAAATTTTAAATGAGGTTCAAAATGAGAATCAAAACCTTATGTCACATGTTCAGACAGAGCTCTGAGCAAAGCCAGAAATTTGCTTAGGAAAATTAACAACCTTTTGATGTAAAATAGCGGTCTCTGTTCCTAATATGCTGTTTTATGATCATATGAATCATTACAGTATGCTGGACAAAGCAAATAAGCACATAAAATTAAACTATATTTATACATTTTGCAAAAGTGTGATGTTTTGATGTTTACATATTTGTTATATATACATGTATGTATGTGTACCATGTACATTGTATAAGCATTCCTTATATCATTACTGAAACAGCACAATAAAACAGTGCACTTTACATTTATATCTCAGCATAAAGCAAATGCATGTAAGTCTACACCAGTAGCCTCATGACGCCTAGCATCAGCAGCAGTAGCGTATCTTTAGCATTGATGTTAGTCATGGGAGGTGGCTTACTGCTCAATGAGGCGTTTCCGAACAGAAGTGGGTTGGGACACGAACATTTTCACTAAGGACTGGAATAACCCAAGGAAAAAAGAGGAAGACCACACCGGTGTGCTTGTGTCATGTTTTTTTTTAAAAATTAGATGAAGATGCATTTTTGTTGTCTTTGATTTTGTTATAATTGCAGGTCAATCTTTTAATGTCCAGCAGTGATGACCTTCAAAAACAGTCCAGAACTCCCACTGCTGCTATCAGGGCCCACATGAGTCAAACCGAGGTCAAATCAATCAAGTCAAGCAGCAGTGAGAGGAAGCAAACCGAATAGTTCACTCAGTGAGCTGAGACCAGTGAAAATGAACAAATGCTTAATGACATTGAATTAAAGTCCTAAAATGAATCTTTTGTCAAGCAGGAACATTTTTGTGCCTGGGATAAAGAGAAAGGATGAAAAAGAAGGAATCTGTGAATGTATGCTCATGATTTTGAAGTTCAAAATCCTTAAACCCAGAATAAATTACATACAGTCACAGATGTACACATAGATGTACATACTGGTGTACATAAGTAATGTATAGTATGTGTTCACTGAGTGTCACCATTTAATATGTAATAGTGCTATCATTTGTACATCTCCTAAAAACATACTTTTTTTTGTTGCTAATGAACAACCATTTTGGCTGACAAATGTAAGGGCAAATTGTTTGCAGATCTGCTTGATTATTTAGTTTTTAATAATCTTAATGTTGTATAATCACTGCTTTGACAAACTATTATAGATTATGATAACCTTTAGAGGAAAGGAACATTAAACATAACAATCTCACAGAGATGGTGGAATGAGGAAACCATCAAAATTGCCACAAGTGTGGTGTCCAGTTTTTGACTTTCTAGATTTAATACCTTCCAGAGTTTTCCCAAAATATTATTAGTATGCACTGATTCTGTAATACATTAGAGTTAGCTAAGTGTTTTGTTAATCTGTACAGAAGAACCAATGTAAATAAAATAGAACGATTAAGGCAGTGATGACACAGTGGACGAAGGAAATAATGGATTTGGAAGGTAAGACCTGAAATGTAATGCAAACAAGACATTTCTGCCCCTAGGTGTGCCCATTTACTTCCAATACTTTGCTTCCAAGTATTTGTCTGTTTGTCTCTGTGTTAGCCCTGTGATAGACTGCCCACATGTCCTGGGTGCTTCTCTGCCTTTGTCCCGAGATGAGTTCCCCACGACTCAACATCGTATAAACAATATAGATAACAGACGGACGGATAAATGTCAAGAGATACGATTAGATGCTTATTTAAAAAATTGATCCTGCTGTTATAGAAAATCTCCTACAGAAAATCTCCACAATGAGAAAAAAAAATATTTTAATTTAATTTCAGCTGATTTGTCTTTTGTCACATAATACTCTTGGATTGATGGATTCATTGTGCATTTCATGATCAAATTTCACAAAACTAAATTGACTAGAAATGTGATTGAGGATTTCTATGGCCTGACCTAATTTGCAATCATGACTCAAGGAAGGGAAATATTTAATTACATGTCAGCTCATTTATTTTGAAGCTGGCATACAACACAGAATGGATGACTACAAGTGAATAGCTCATAGAGTGCATCACGTCTGATTAAGCTTGGGCTGATGAACAGGAGACAATCAATCACAATGAATGTTTCCAGTGAGAGAGTGGAGCTAAGGGAACAAGCTACCACTAACATAGCCCATGCAAGCTTTCCTGTAGCTCAGTGGTTAGAGCATGGCGTTAACAGCGCTAAGGTCATGGGTTCGATCCCAGGGATTGCACATACTTAATGTATAGTGATCAATGTGTAGTATAATGCAATGTAAGTTGCTTTGGATAAAAGCGTCTGCTAAATGTAATATGTCCAAACAAAGTAAAGACTTTAACTCTGAGTAGAATGTGAACACAATAAAAGCACTGCAACACATTAATACAAGGGTCAGTCAGTGGATTTTAACAGAGATTGAACTCTTTATTACAAGGATATTCTTCAGGGCAGGTCACCCCTTTTATTTCGGGGTGGATTGTAACATGTTTTTTATGTTGCAATTGTATTACATCTATTATAATAGCCTGTTGGCTATACCTGTTGGCCAAAACCATGGTTTTAAGATTTTCTAAATTGTTTTGTGTCTTACAAAATGTGGTGAATGAACTGTATTTTTCCCTGTGCACTGGAGGTGTTATATTCACTAGAATACTAAAATTTTGTAAAAATAAATGTCTACCCCTTACTATTACAATTAATTATATTTACATATTTATGTTATATATACATACGTATGTGTACCATGTACATTGTATAAGCATTCCTTATATCATTACTGAAACAGCACAATAAAACAGTGCACTTTACATTCCTATCCCAGCATAAAGTTAATGCATGTAAGTCTACACCAGTATGTCTACATGACGCCTAGCATCAGCAGCAGTAGCGTATCTTCAGCGTTGATGTTAGTCATGGGAGGTGGCTTACTGCTCAATGAGGCGTTTCCGCGCAGAAGTGGGCTGGGGCACGAACATTTTCACCAAGGAGTGGAATAACCCGAGGAAAAAAAGAGGAAGACCACACCGGCGTTCTTGTGTCACGCAGTGATCGCTCTGCCTCAAAGATCACGGCGTAATATGAACGTATTAAAGTAGGAAGCGCCGTCTTGTGAAACGTCCTGTAAGAGGAATCCTCACGTGGACACAGCTGGAGCATGAAAACATTTCAGTATCCGAGACTCGGGATAGCTCCGCTCCTCTTTTCTCCTCCTCGTTGACAATTTACAGTGGTGGGGTACTAACACACAGAGGGTGTTTTCAGCACTTGGACCGAAAATGTACCAGGGTCATTCACAGGTAAGCTCGCGTGCTTCGATTTATCTAAATGAGTTTATACTGTTCTCACCGGGTAAATATTACTTATCAAGCGCTGTTTTGCATGTCAGCTAAGGGGAAAATATTTAAAGGCATACGCAAGAAGAAATAGAGGAGGACGTGAACTTATAGGAAAAGATCCCGTTACAGGGTTATAGGATGGTCTGAACAATATGTTCTGTTTGTATTTGTCGATTTCATCAATCGAATGAAAGATCTTAACTTTTGAGAGGCCTTGAAGGGGGATTATAGATCCGAAAAGTCAATAAGTTGTATTTACAGTCATTTCAGGTAAATCACACAGGTAAACCCAAGTTATAAGATGCACAGTTGTTAAATCCGTAGTCACATTTGCATTCACCAAAAAAAATCATGCTTATGTCCAGGCCTAAGACTGTGCATGAGAGATTTTGAGATATTGTAATAGAGTGGGTAAGCACATGTGTCAGCTCAGCATTTTGTAGAACTTTGGTTTCCCTTGTGTTTAATGGCCAGGTAGTTAAACAATACATATTCCAATAAATATCATTTAATATATTAAATGAACATTGTTAAACACAGATGACTCAACATCTGTTTTATGCACTTGGAAACAATTTGACCTTCATAGAGTCCTGTGAACTTAGATGTTGTCTGCTGCTGTTCACATGACTGATGATGCTGTGCTTGCACTTCGGGGAACTGCCATCAAGTGTGGTGTGCTTCCAAGTCCTCAGGATAAATTGTCTTCTGTCTCACCAAGCTGTAAACCCGAGAAGTCTCATAATCATTCACAGTTTTATGTCATGTTTGGACAAGGTAAAATGTATGTGCGTGATTAGTGGCCTTCAAAGTACATATACTTTTTATGTATGCTAGCAGTGTACTTATGATTTCCAGCTCCTACTTTTCTGTTCAATTCCTGTCTGAAAGACCTATTCTAGATCTGGAGGAACCACAAAGGGATTCTGTGAAACATGATTCTAAGCTTAAAATTGTGTTCAAATACTTCAATGTTGCTTGAATGTTGTTGAATGTTGGTTTATAGCTCTCCGCTGATTGCCGATCACTGCATGCTTTGAATCTGCGTGAATTAGGTCGATGCTTAACTGATTCATTGCTTTAAAATCACCCATCTACTGTGGATTGGCTGTAATTGATGTAAGGAAAAACTTATTTTGATTATTCTAAATACTCACTTCTATTCTAAATATGTGAGAAAAACCTGTTAGCATCATATTTTTGCATCACTTGTTGGTTGCATCATATTGTTCATATGCCATGTCCACCTGAACCACCCTCGATGATGGCTTTGCCCATGCATGCAGTATTAGTTGAGGAACATTAGCTTAGCTTTTTCTGGGGTTCTAGAAAACTTACAAAGACAAGTGAGAAAACCCTTTGATGTGCTCTTCTCTTTTATCAAAGCAAACCCACCTACACTAAATCATTATGTTGGGAATTTTGCATTCGGAATACCACCTATGTCCCATTTATGTCAGCAGACTGAGGTGTGTGAGGGAATGAGGCTCACTGTTGTATTAAACTGTTTATAGCATTTTATCAAGCATTTGAGAAGGGATAAAATTTAATTAAATACAGTGAATCAAATCAGAGATTCACTAATGGTTTTTACTTTCCCCACAAATTTGATCTCAGGCATTTTAGACATTAAAGCCATTGGGCCACTCCAATATACAGTGGTATTCTTCCAATACAATTACACTAAGCACACTGAAGATTACTGTTAAAATGATTGATTATTAGCACAGTAGCAGCAATTAATTTTCTAAGCATTGCCATGATGAACATCTCAGCAAGTTGTCAGTGCAAAATTTAAATTGAAATCCTGTCCTTTTTTTTTCTGTGTGATGCAAGGCTATACAACCCGAAGGGAGCTATGGTTAATAAAAGAAAATTGTATTTTTCATTCATTTAACAGTCCTTATGCTTTGATGCTACCCCTTGTAGGCATTCACACAGGGTAAGATGGAAAAATGACTTTCCCTGAATTCAATACTAGAATATACCTTTCATAACAATGTAATTCACAGTAACAATGATTCAACAAGCTCTGTACAAATTCAAAGCTAAAACTGTAGACATTTCAGTTTGTCAAATGCATGTTTGTGCCTTCGAGAAAATCATAAATGGACTAAGTCAACCAGTTGCTTTGTTGCTTGATAGCACTGTCGCGCTTCAAAACATTTGCTATTAAAACATTGTTCTGTTTGTTTGAGTGTCCAGACCTGCCAGATATAGCAGCCAGATATTTCATCAACCAATAGCATGAGTTTGGTGTGGGAATATCTGTTTACATAAAGGATTGAAGACGGGGGAAATCTGTTTGAAGATTATCATTATTTTTGCTATGACACTTTGGTGATGCAAGTACTGCAGAAATTACACATTCATCTTAAACAACATATGGATTAGCAGGCTAATTTGTCTGCTTTGGAACATTAGAATCAGAGAGCTGCTTTTGAAAGTTATTGCCAGTTGAACTGTACCCTAAAGCACTGATCAGCAGACATTGCTCACGTTTCAGTAATCTGTGTGGAATTGTCATATATTTTTTGTCATACATTTGTGCTGTATTGAACCAGAGCCAGTTCTGAAAGAAAACCTTTGACAGCCTCAGAAGTACAGCTCTCTTGAACTGTACTGAACTTGCCAATTTCAATGTAAGCTAATAGCTTGGTCCCATTCATGAATTCAACAAAGAATATTTAAATGTCATTGAATCCATGGAGGGTTGAAGGCAGGGCTTGTCCACTCCCATTGGAAATCATCTTTTTTAAAGTGGGTCAGATGCAAACTTTAGGCAGGTTGCTCTTCACTGCAGCTCAAAATGCTAATCGCTTAAAACATCTGGATTTTCTGATGACACTGCAGCTGTTGTGCCACACTCCCTGAGCCGAATCACGCTCTACAGATCCCATACTGGCATCTGACACAGCAGACGCTACGGACGGCTCAGATATTCCCGGGCGAAAATAGGTGCCAAGCGCAGAGGATTATTGTAAATTGAAAAAAGCAT
>JAZGTJ010002510.1:0-41793 GCA_036877575.1 Botia almorhae
ACCCTGGGGGGCTCCAGTGCTCAGTGTGATGGTGTCAGAGGTGCTGTTCCCGATCCGGACTGTCTGAGGTCTCCCAGTCAGGAAGTCCAGGATCCAGTTGCAGGGGGGGTGTTCAGGCCCAGCAGGTTTAGCTTTCCAATCAGATGCTGGGGGATGATTGTGTTGAAGGCTGAACTGAAGTCTATGAACAGCATTCGAACATATGTGTCCTTATTGTCCAGGTATGTGAGGGCCAGGTGGAGGGTGGTGGTGTCATCCGATGAGTGGTTTGTGCGGTAAGTGAACTGCAGGGGGTCCAGAAAGGGGGGCAGTATGGTCTTTATGTGCCTCATGATGAGCCTCTCGAAGCACTTCATGGTGATGGGTGTGAGTGCAACGGGACAGTAATCATTGAGGCAGGACACAGGAGACTTCTTTGGCACGGGGACAATGGTGGTGGCTTTGAAGCACGTCGGTACAACGGTGGTGCTCAGGGAAATGTTGAAGATGTCTGTGAAAACATCTGCCAGCTGGTCTGCGCATCCTCTGAGCACCCTGCCAGGAATGTTGTCTGGGCCAGCAGCTTTCCGTGGGTTGACTCTATGTAGCATCTTCCTCACATTAACTGTGGTTAGACACAGCACCTGATCGTTAAGAGGAGCGGTGGTCTTCCTTGCCGTCACACCATTCTGTGCCTCGAACCGAGCGTAGAAGTTGTTTAGCGCATCTGGGAGGGAGGCATCACTGTCACAGGCAGGTGATGTTGTCCTGTAGTTGATGATGGCCTGGATGCCCTGCCACATGCGCCGTGTGTCTTTGCTGGTCTCAAAATGATTGTGGATTTTCTGAGCATGTGCGTGCTTTGCCTTCCTGATACCACTGGACAGCTATGATACCCCTTGATAACTATGAAGAGGAAGATATCAGGGTATCCATCACAGAGCAATGTCCAAAAGAGTTCTTGGAGTTTTGGGGCCATTATAAAGGTGTTTATGGAAGTTTATACAGTTTGTCTGTTTTGTTTTGGTCCTTTAAAGGTTGGCAATTCAGAGATGCCTAAAGTTATTGTATGAGCTGTATACAAGTGTAGTCTTCTACATTAAAACAACGTGTATTCTCTTCTTTTGTTTAGTAAGATATATAATGACATTTATGTCAGACTTAAGATTGTTTTGTTGTTCATTTTTTATGTTGATTAATTTATGCAAAAATATTTATTTTTTAAAATTTTTACATAAAGCAAAGTATATGTTCACTAATAATCTAGCATCTAAAAGGGTCAAATACTGCTTTAGAAACTTTTTGATCATTATTGCAATTCTGTTTGGTGACACTAGAGACCTCAGACTGGGGAGCACCAGAGGGGGCTCAACCTCCCGAGAGCAGTGACCGCAGCATTTAGAGGCATGCTTTCACAATGAGAGAATGACCCCACCAAACTTTCTGTGCATGCTTTTTGCCCAGGCATGTGACCCAGGCATGTGACACAATCATGGCCATCGAATGACGCAAGGAAATTCGCACCCAGAAACGCAAGGACAGACATATTGAAAAGGACGCACGTCGTCCGTGGAGCTCTTTATGGGAAATTCGCTCTTTTATGCCGCCAGTCTGCCGAAAGAAGAACGCTAGATAACGGCGTCCAAATCGCGACAGACCGCTGGGGAATTCCGTCGAAATAGTGCGAAGTACTTGCGGGACGCACACACTCGTTTCCGAAGCAAGAATCTGAATGAAAGAGAGCGAGACCGGCTTTATATACCCGCTTCCGGGTAGGCGTGACTCGATCCTCAACTCTCTTGCCCAAATGCTAATGGCGCATTTTTTCTATTCGAAGGTGATAAGATTTTTAAGCAAGACCCCATACGTTAAGCAGTTTACGTAAGGTCGAACGTGACTGACTGAAAGGAAACTGTAATGTCCATTATGGCGACTCAATATGCGATTTGATTGGGTTCGATTAACAGTGCATTCAATGTATAACTTGAATGCACTGTAAGTCGCTTTGAATAAAAGCGTCTGCCAAATGCATTAATGTACATTTTTATATTTCTAAACTTCATCGCCATGATTAAGAACTACATTTCCCGTCATCCTGAACTACATTACCCATGATGCCGGATTTACCCATTTGTCGAATTGTGCTGGAAATAAAGCGCAATATTGTTCCAGTGATCAGGAATCAATAACATTTAATACAACCACATTAAACATCTGTGAAATTGGTAAGATAAAAGCTACTACTATTTTTTGTTTTTTTTTTCTTTGAAAGGCGATAAATGTCATAAATGTTGAGTTAAAGGAAGCTAACTGGCTAATGAGTTCATGATATGTGTTTTATTAATCACCAAACTGTTTAAATTCACCATAAAGCACTTACAAATGTGCTTTGATAATAAATGATTGTTTTCTCCTGTCGGTGACAGATTAAGTTATAGTGACACACATGCAGTTGTCCTCGATATACCTTATTACTTTCATAAACAATTATAGGTCCTTTATTTGCAATAAATGCTCGGATTCTTTATTTAAAAAACGATTTTAAAGTGTCAGTTTTGTGTATTTTATGCGATGGCTGTTTTTAGTTCATCGTTTTTTTCGTGGATACTAAACGAGTCGAGCCCGTTGAGATGTGACGGAAAATCTTGTTTTAAATGTTCTTATTACTGTGATATTTTATCACTGAAACTTATCTGTTTTCTTAAGTTTTTGCAATTGCACTGTTTTTAAGTGCTTCTAAACCAAAGTTCTAATTTGCTAATTTAGTGATCAGTTTTGTATTGCATAATAATAACTTATTTATTTTTTGGTCACATTGCTTTACAGTATATAAAATATTATTTACACCGTTTTCCCAAACAATGTGTGCTTAAAAACTCATATGTGGTCCGCAACTTATATTTTATTTAGCAATTTAAAGATTACAAAAAAACCAAAAGAGTAATACCTGATTAATATAAATAATAATTCATATAAGTTATTAATAAGTAATATATAATTAATATATTGCTTATTAATATAAGTAATTAGTTAATAGTAAACTTAATTGTTCTAGAGCTAAGTTTTGTTTTGTGATTGTTTTGCAGAATTGATTATGTGATTACGTGAAGATCTGTTGAGAAACTTTATAGTTATATATACATTTATAGAAAATGTGTCATCTTGGCACAGCTGGAGAGTAAGACAGTTTCTGGAAAGGCAATGATCAGGCCATGAGGATACAATCAAACACATCTAATGGAATAGAGTTTCACCTCTCTGGCAAGCAGGTAAGTGGTAGATCAGTTGTCAGTAACTGGTCACAATATTAGAAAATATATATGACAGTCCATATCAATGTAGAAACCACCCCAACAAATGAGTTTACTTATGTCTTAAACATTGTACTGTATGATATAATAATATCTCACTGGAGAACATGCCTCCTTATAATTGTGAATTCATATAAACTGTTAGTGTATCTCACTGTGCTACACAAATGCTAGAGATCTGCTCACGTTTAATTTGTGCCTAATCAGCAGTTATGGAAACCAAGGAAAATGGTTCAGTCGACACTAAAAGGTAAGTGTAAGATCAAAGCAAATATTTGTATGCATTTAAGATGAACCTCAGTGGTCATACCCTATTAATTTCTGTATGAATGCAATTTATACAGATACAAGATACTTTACACTAGTTTACTGCTTGTTTCTGTCCATGTTTTACATTTCTAAAAATATAAATAAAATAGAATAGCAACATGGTAGGGCTGGCTGACATACATTTGACAGTGTGTTAAAGTGCACATATGCAAATGCACAACATTACGTGTAAAGCAATAGATATATTATTAATCAAATATAATATAATCTACATTTCACAACTGTGCAATACCTAAAAAGTGCAACTGTGTAAAACTAATATACATGTAATAAACCTGTTGTGATATTATTAAAGACGTTACTTTTGATATTTGAATGCAAACAGTTATAGAGCACTTTAATAAGAGCCATGGTTCAATAAGAAATATTATTTCAACAAAAAAGCATATATATTCATCTCACATCTAGACAGAAGCTCATCTCCATCTGGCTTTTTCAATAAGAATAGGAATCAAGAATTTACAGATTCTAGTATTTTTTGTAATTCTAAGAAACTAAGTATGGGTATTTTTTTAAATGGCTTATTTTATCTACTGTCCTCAGCTCGTGTTATGCAATTATTTGTCTAACAGCATTGCTGTGTATATCTCTCCTACAATGTGCCTGCAAAAAATGATATAAAAAGCACTAAAAAGGTGGTCCGTAAGTATGAAGCATTATTGCCACAAAATAGTGTTTACTCATAATGTTAATGCTACAATAATGTATTTGAATATTAAATTTTTTGACAAAACATTGCCTTATGTATGGGCATTAACAGCAACATTTAACAGAATTAATACAAGCAAAAAAGAAAAAAGTTATAGATGTTGAGAATTGTTTCTGTAATAAAAGTGCAAATGGATGTTATGTTGTGAATGCTTTGCATAGACAATTCAGAACTGACACGCTATTTTATAATAAAGATATGATGTGCTGTTATGAATGTAAATGTTGCGATTTGCAAAAATACATGTACATGTAAATTAGCAAAAATGTACACCAATTTTTGTATTACTGTTGACAGAGCATGCATTTCATGAAACGTGTGCTCGGATATCAAAGCTAAACCTTTTGACTTCTGTAATGATACATTGTATGTGAAGTTCAATACTGGTTTTGGACAATAGAAAAAATAGTAAATGTATAAGCTGGTAAACAAAAGCACATCAGGCCCCACATGGATTGGTCAGCTTAACAGGTTAATTTACACAGAACCAAATCCTCTGTTATGATGTGGGTTGGATCTGTTTATTTCAGTTCGGTCCACACCAGTGGACAAACGTAATTGTTCCAGAACTGTTAAAAGAACTGAAAAACTGTGAAGTTAGTATTTGTACAAATCTTCAAGATTCCCAGCTTCCACAGTAAAGCTTAGTATTGAAAAGCTGCTTCAGCTATTTTAGTGACTGAGTTAGACCACCCTAGTCATTTAAACAACACATGCTCTCAAAAACACATAAAAGGCAAAGAACATCTTTTGTTTGGCTAAAAGAGTGTGGGCCTCTCCCCTCTTTTGTGCTGTCACAGAAACAGGTGTGATTTCTCAGGACATATTTCAATAATATCTGTCAGGTAATAAGAAAATTTTATGCATTCTCGTTTATAAAAATAACTTACATCCGCAAACAAAATGTTAGCTTACAGGTTTTCAGAATGATTGGTGGGCAGATTTGTTTAAGTCATACTAATGCATCAAGACTTATGTTCACTTCCTGACAGTTCTGTGGAGAATGGGCAGCTGTCAGATCCAGCCCACTGGGCTGTAGCAGATGTGGTCAATTATTTTAAAGCTACAGGGTTTGAGGAGCAGGCCAACGCTTTCCAGGATCAGGTATATGTCCTACACTATGCGTGTATAAATGATAAATGATTTGTGTTTTAGTAAGTGAATAATTTGTTATAGTGATTCCAACATAATTTGTGAATGCAAGACTGATTCATATAAAGGACTGGCTCATAAGAATCTTTTATCATCATACATATTACATCATGCTGTTAATTGCTGGAAACTATCTGACTTCTCATCAGATAAATCTGAAAAAAATCCATTGAATGCAAGTTTTAAATTCTTTTGCCATTAGATTAAATTGGTGCTTTGATTTTAAAATAAAAATGAAATTAAAACTTTTGTTGGTTAATTGTAGGAGAAAATAATATTTTGGAGCATGAAATTATGTTAAAATTGTTATTTTGCGAAATAATATCATTTAACCATAAATAACTGTTTTTCTACTCAAACACTCCCTACAGGAAATCGATGGCAAATCTCTTTTGTTAATGACTCGCAATGACGTTCTGACCGGACTATCTATAAAACTGGGTCCTGCACTGAAGATATACGAGTATCATGTGAAGCCTCTTCAAACCCAACACTTAAAAAGCAACGTGTCATAGCTGCTGCTGCTACACGCAGCATAGACGCATGGAAGACAATCACGGCAGGATAACGCAGGGTAACTGCAAACAGAACTGATGCATCTTAACATATAAACAACATAAAACGAATTCATGGTGAATTTATTGCTTTTAAAGTCTTTTTCTGCTGTACAGGCACATTAACGGTTTGTCCTATTGATGTTTACCTCTGTTTAACAGTGTACCTGTTCAGAAATCATTTGGTTGTGGTTGTACATACATCATTATTGCTTTTAACATGAATGCTTGGTTTATATAATGTGATTTGTAATGTAAAATGAAAAATGAACTAAATATGAAGTATGTTTGAACAGAACTGAGATGGAAACAGTGGTGCTTTTACTGGTTTGTTGTTTTTATTTCTATTGTCTTTTTTCTAATTATTAATAGCTAAAAAGTGTGTTGTAATAAAGCATCAGCACACATAATGGAATAAGTGAAGATGTTGCAGCGAGGGCTCAGTGCATGAGAGGATTGTTTTTACAGGCGCCCTGTGCTACTATTCGTTCTGTTTATTTATTTAATTTTGTAACTAACAATTGATTGCCACAGATGGACAGCACAACACTGTAATTATATGATGAGTTTGAGAAAAAGGATGCTTTAAAAAAAGGTTGACGTGTGTAACATGGATGTTTTTTTAAAACAGGGTGCAGCTTGCAATAAATGGTGCTTTTCAGAATGCTAAAAAAATAGACTAGCAGTCTAATTAAATTATTATTTATTTAATATATTATTTATAATTTATCAGAGTTGGCTCGTGGCTTTCTGCGTACTGTTCCTGTGATGTTTCCAGGAGGAATGTCAAGAGGAAGATAAACCTACAATAAAAGCACAACAGCAACATTTACATGCAGGTTTCTATAGATATACATACAAAGCAACACTCAGAAAACATGGACTCTACATCAGTCAAATAAAGACTTTTAAAGACTCTTAAATTTTAGTTAGCTTACATGTCCTTTCTGAAGTCTAAAAGGTAGAAAGGTAGAAGTCTCTTAGACTTTGTTCTGTGTCAAAAGAGATCCAGAGCTATCGGAACAGATAATCCTTGTTTAAAAAATCCTAGTTTTCTGTCGCTTACCTCATCTCTATTTGAGAGTCCCAGTTTCGTCATATCAATAATGAAATAAGCTTTCCTGTAGCTCAGTGGTTAGAGCATGGCGTTAACAACGCCAAGGTCATGGGTTCGATCCCAGGGATTGCACATACTCAATGTATAGTGATCAATGTGTAGTATAATGCAATGTAAGTCGCTTTGGATAAAAGCGTCTGCTAAATGTAAATGTAAATATGCTGGTTCGGCATAATTATCTTAATTTCCTCCACCTACAGGATGAGATTCAAATTATGACAAACCATATGTCATATAAAATGTTTTTTAAAGTCTAAATTATTTCCTCTTTACTGTACAGTACCAGAGAACAATATTAACATCATAGAAGGTTTTAAATGTAAATAAAAATCAAAACTGAAATTAACTTGCCTCTGGGATTCTGTCGAGCACCAGCAGCTTTCTGCACAGAAGGACAGTATTCTCCACGATCATAACGTCAAATGATGGTGTCCCTTACTGCTTTCCTACAAAGAAATTGTTATTTTACAGTAAAACCCTCTATGTTGTAGTCTATGTGACACATAATGACCGGAGCGTTTGTATTTACAGTACCATGCTGCAACTCCACATTGACGGTGTTGTAGCGCCATTTTGCATAAACAGAGGGGCAGAAGAATCTGTCTTTTGTATCAGTGAGCGTTGTGAAACGGCCCCTCAGGAAGCCCTCAAACACGGACTGAGTGGTCTTCAGTACCTTCATGTCTTTCAGACCACTGTGAACCTCTGAAGTCTCTGGGGAAGACACGTAAACTGTTACAACAAACTGCACAGTTATTTGGTTATTAATGGAATTTCCTCAGTTCACCATTGACATTGTGCCAGTTACAGTTTTTGTACTCTGCTTCCATAGAACCAGCAAAATCTCTGATATTTGATTGGCTGGCTGTCTTTAAGGTTAGACATGTTAAAGTTAGAATAATTAGAGATTTTACTTACTGCTGAGATGTTGCTCGACCTCACAGAAGTGCCAGGCCTCAGGGGAGTGGATAAAAGCATGTGTGCTCGATTACATTCTGTTAACACATTCATATTATTCTAGATATAAAAAACTTTTAAAACCCTTATAAAAAAGGTTTGACATTCTTTGCTTTGCTTTAGCTTATATATAGTCTGCTTTGGCACCTTTTCCATGGAACTTCATCAATCTTTACCCTCACTCTTGTCACGTGACAAGAACCTTGTCACGTGACCTGAACGCTGTGAGGAAATGTTCACAGATAACCAGGGCAACGCCCTCAATGGTTTTTCTCTGCAAGAAAAGAATCCAAAAATTCTTCTGGATTTCTACTCGTGTTGCATCTGAATTTAGATCAAGGTGAACTGTTTAAGACTAGTTTCTTAAAGCTGAGAATTCTACTTCCAAGACCTTGGCACATTTCTTATTTTATCACATTTGCATATTCTTATCTGATATTTAACAAATAAGATATTTGATTAGATTATGGTAAATGCTGTTTTACTATAGTAAGCAGACACAAAATGAACTAAATGAGATTCTTACTCCCTTTAGTTTGGTGAGAGCATGGACAGTGTTTTTGATGGTGTCAGTGGGAATGATGTCTAAGTTGTTTCCTGCCAGGTAATCTTTGACAGTTTTCAACGTTAACTGAACATCTGCAACCAGCTCAGTGATGTGGTGGTGAGTCCCCTCAAGGCAACTGTGAAGAACTTTCACTGTGTTCTTCCCATAGCCTGTCCTCACAAACTCAACGTTCTACAGGAGAAACATCATTAGAAGATACCCATGCCATGTGGTATCCTGTAATCTGGTATCATACCAGCCAGAATTTTGTGGTACTAAAAATGTTCTGATAACATTACTGTGCAATGATCTAGTAATGTTTTCAGCAGGTTTTAGGAGTGTTCTCCTAAAATGTAGGCTAACGTTCTCAAAAGAATTCTAAAAATTATTTGTATAAGTTTTTGAGGAAACTTTTCTGTTGATTACCAGAACATTCTCCTGAAAGGTAAGCTAACATTTTCTAAAAATATTTAATGATAACCTAATGTTATCCCTAAACTTTTAGGGATAACATTGTTAGAAAATTATGCCCTGTCCACAGATCTACGTAAGCATGAAAAATTAATTTTGTTACCTGATTTGAGATACTGGCCATGATTGTAACTATTGCACCAGGAGTTTAGAAGGTTTTGGCAGGAGCTGAGGGATTTGTTAAGGAGGTTAGGTCATCTAGCAGTTTTGTGTTTTGCAGTTTAATACAAATGGTCAATGTTTTTCCCCACCTCTATGACCTTCCACAAAAATTCTGATTTGCTAATGGCCCACCAAAACATGACGCCTGTCTCCTGGTAGCTCTGTCCTGCTGGACACAGGTTCACATACTGACCACAGTCACGTGAGCTGGTCATCATTCATTTTCATAGTCTCATAGTCTCTTTACAGCAAAAGGTAGTTACACAATTCAACCATTATAGTACAAACAGATTTTAAAAGCTTTCATGCCTGTTTAATGACTGATTGACAGATTGTGGAAACCTCACTTTCACTTTCAAAAACAACTAGATTTTAGAAAACCAGAATCCAGTTCAACTTCTTAAATTTCAATTTCAAATTTTAAATTTTCTGATTTAAATTCAGATTCAGCATAAAATAGTGTCATGTGGCAATGTCAACAAATTTTGATATGGCAGTCAGAATGTGGTCAAAATGACACATGCAAAGTTTCATATCCATACACCAAAGCATTGCAGAGTTACAACCTCAGATGCTTTTAGGTATTGTGCTATCAAAATTGTTGAGGTGTCATTCTGTTTGGTGCCTCAAAAAGATTTTTATAACTTTTGTGTCCCTATATGATGCACACATATAGGACATTTAATTTCATGCAAAATGAATATAGACAACATTTGTCTATATTGGCTATATTAACAAATTATGACAAATTTAATGACAAGTTTGGTATTGCAGTACTTGTAGACCTGTCTATAGCACTTACTCACTGTTGCCTCTTATTGTAGTTGAAGTTGCTTCCTTGTCCTCATTTGTAAGTTGCTTTGGATAAAAGCGTCAGCTAAATAACTAAATGTAAGTGTACTTGGCATGAGTCAAGAAATCTATGTCAGCAGACACATAACCAGTCAATTAGGTTATATTTCATGACTTTTGTTATATCATTGACCACTAGCTGGCCTAATTTTGCAGGTATTCTAAGAGCATAGTCCCAATAAAACCATACCAAGTTTCATAATGATACTCAGTTACATTTGTAAGATATTACATTTTACAACAAAATTCGCCAAAATGCAAAAATGACCAAAGGGGACCATCTCCATATTAACCGGACATTTGGACTACAATTCCCACAATGCAATTTACCTGCTGCTGATCACTTCCTGTTTGCCACCAGTTCATCACTTGCCGTCGCCCATATAAACCAGACCCATACATACATTCAGCGCGAAGTCTTGATTTTCCCCTACATCAATTCTGAGCGGTGGGCCCTGTTTATTCTGATTGCTTTACCTGTGTGTGATTTTGGACTGTTCTTGTTTCTCAATTGTTTGCTGCCTGCTTTTGATATGGATTATATTACTGTATTGATTGTTTGCTGGCTGTCTTGACCTTGGATTGTGTTACCGTCTGCCATGAACCATGCCTCTCTAATGATTATTCTCTTTGCCTTGTCTCCGCTGTACCCGTTTACTGTTATTGAACTATGCCTGTCATCCACTTTTTTAAAAGTGCTGCAAATGGATCCTAACCTATTTGACTCTTCATTACAGCATGTCTGGGAGATTTGAATAGAAACAGTGGTCAGGCTGTCAGAGGTTGTAGATTGATATATTCACAAAACCCATCATTCATAAAGCCTTCCATCAGGCAATGGCCAGTTATAAACACTGCTGAAACCCGGATGTCTTTTTCAGACTGAACCAGCTTGGGACGTCTGAATGCATGCCTAATACATCTTATGAGTTTTGACTTTAAACCTTGTGTAATTATAAAGTTGATAAAAATAAGTAAACATGGTAAACATGATAATATGGGTTTGTTTATAGTCACACTTGTGAACATGATCCCAGATCATGATCACATGAAGATATTTTTTGAACGAAATGCTCCTAAAGTCATAATGAAATGACTGTAAAATGAGCCAGAGGACATTTTACTGTAACATAATTTTTAATGAGGTTATAGTGACAGTTCATGGTCAATTTTAATGGAATGCGTCCCACTCTAAAGTTTTGGTTCTCACATAATAGGCTGTCATACCTGACAGTAATAATGTAATGACCCATATTAAGTCATAATTCTAATGTACTGTAAAGGTCAGTTATATATGTACTATAACTAAGCATATTTTTAAGTTTTCAGAAAGGTACGGCTGTATTGATGGAAAATTTATCCAAGTACATCCGATTTAACACAATAATATACTTTTTGAAAATGTGTTTTTTGTGTATCTTTATTCAATAAAATGTATAAAACATATTTCCCAAATCGAGTAGTGTATTCAGGTTACCACAATATTTGTTGGAAAATATATTAAGAGCTACTCGTTTGTCCGCTAGCGGGCGACAAACAACTTACATGGTAAAATCGGTGTAAGGGTTTGTTCCCCCCACATTCAGCGTGTCTGAGATCAAAAACAAGCAGCACAGACATCAGATGTTCCCCAAACACAAGCAAGAGAAGAGAAAGGTGAAATACAACAAGCACGCACATATTCACGTTGTGTTTGATACATTTTTGCTGTATTTTAACTTAGAATGATAGACAGTATGTTTGGTATCAGGTTAGAAACGGATTGTTATAACATTCAAACATGCATATGAAAGCAATAAGCGGAGGTTAGGTAGCTGACTTGTTGCTCAGAATCTGACACAGACTAAATTGTGTTATATATTGTTTTTACAAGTTCATAGAAATTTCAGTTCAGTTAGAACCAAATATTTGTAATTTTGTAACAAACAAGATTGTTATTATTTGTGTTTTGAAAATGTTTTTGATTAATGTTTTGTCTCCTTTACAATATTCTACATTAAATACAAAATTTTTTTTTTTGGGCTATTTAAATTCATTTCGACTACCAAAATCTGAAAAGTGCCTGCCCGAAGCGCTACCAGGGATTTTGAAATTTTGCAAGCCCTGGCATGCCAGTTACAAATCTTGTCCTATTTAAGACAGTGTCAACGCCAGGTCTCTATTGTGTATGGCAACACAGTAGCGCAAGAGAATGATTTGAGAGGAGACATGCAAAGATAACAAATTTAGCTAATCTACCATTGAAGAATGCACAAACCTTAACTTTGATTACGCGAAGAACTTGTGCGACTTCTTACTCCGCCATCTTACCGGAGGTCCCTCCCCAAATTTATAAGCAGAGGCCAGCCTCACATTTCTTTAAAGAAGACCTAGGAGAGGATGGTTTCAATCCATCAACCACTAGGTCAGGGGTCACCAACCTTTTTTGAAACTGAGAGCTACTTCATGGGTACTGAGTCATACGAAGGGCTACCAGTTTTATACACTCTTCTAAAATAACAAATTTGCTCAGTTTGCCTTTAGTTATACATTATTAATAATGATTAATGATACTCATCTATGCGATGACACTGATCACGTTAATGATTTCTCACAATAATTATAAACAATGACAAAAAGGTGGAAAACAGATATCGGTATTCAGCACTTTATTTCTATTAATCTCAGCCCGTAGTGCGCTTCCCGGTGGGTAGTTAGCATGSTAGCTTTTGTGACACGTAGTGAAGTGTCTCTCCACATTGTGCCGCTTTGCCGTCGCCACAGTCGCCCCGCAAATGAGACACACGCAGGTTTCTTTCACAGTCGTAAAAAAGAACTCTTCCTCGTTGTGAGTTGTGAAAGTGATATGTTTTCTTTCTTTTTTCTGCCATGTTTTTGGGGTAAGAAACTGCATTCAGCACCCATCTTTGATGCGCTTGCTAGCTTACTCTCCACGAGCACTGATGTTTTGTCACACACACAATACTGACCTTTGAACTAGAGTAGGTCAGAGTTCACCTAAACTTATCAAAACTTCATGTATAATAAACATATTTTTAAGATATTGTCATTTTTAAATCTATATAAATGCAAGTGTTATTAAAAAAGAATAGCAACAGAATATAACTAAATTTTAGACGCAGCTCACTAGTGAGTTGTGCTATTTTTAGAACAGGCTTGCGGGCGACTCATGTGGTCCTTGGGGGCAAATAAAGGCAGGACTCAAACCCATGTTAAATTATTTAATAAATAGTCACCTGTATTTAAAGCAGTATGTGTTGTGACAAGGAAAAGTGGGTCCAAACACAAATGAGTGCTGAGGGACCAGTTTTCCTAATTTTACAAGCATAATCCAGAACAGGCATTTCATTAAAGAAGACCTAGCAGAGGATGGTTTCGATCCATCAACCTCTGGGGTATGGGCACAGCCTGCTTCCGCTGCACCACTCTGATGTGCAAACACACCTGACGTGGGACTCATACCCATGTTAAAGTATTTAATAAATAAGTGACCTGTATTTAAAGCACTATGTGTTGTGACAAGGAAAAGTGGGGCCAACCACAAATGAGGGCTGGGGGACCAGCTCCCCTAATTTTTTAAAGAGATGCCAGACATTTATTCCTTTAAAGAAGATCTAACAAAGGACAGTTTCAATGCATTGACCTCTGGGTTACGGGCCCAGCATTCATTCGCTACACCACTCTGCTGAACCACACCTGAAGTAGGACTTTAAAGCACTATGTGTTGTGACAAGGAAATATTTGGCAAACAACATATGAGGGGGACCAGCTCCCTTGCTTTTTTCAAGCAGAAGCCAGATAGGCATTTCTTTAAACAAGACCTAGCAGAGGATTGTTTCGATCCATTGACCTTTGGGCTATGGGCCCAGGCCCGACATTTAACCCATGTTAAATAATTTAATAAAGAAGTCATCTGTATTTAAAGCAGTATATGATGTGACAAGGAAAATGGGACCAACCACAATTAAGGGCTGGGGGACCAGAAAGTAGACCGGCGCCTGGTGAGTTTATCAACGATTCAGCAGTCATCTATTAACAATTTTTCCTTACCTGTAACTATTTTCATAGCAGACCAAACCCTGGATACCTATGCACTGATTGATTCTGGAGCAGCTGGGAACTTTATGTCAGCTGAGTTTGCTAGTAAATACCATGTGCCTTTATCACTACCTCATTGTTCCCTAACAGTGGAGGCATTAGATGGACATCCAATTAGAGGAGATGGATCCACAAGCATGACTGAACCGCTAAAGCTAAGGGTGGGTGCTCTCCACCAGGAGGAGATACAATTTTATGTTATTTCTTCAGCTCATCACTCGATTATCTTGGGTCTACCGTGGCTACAGAGACACAAACCTGTTATTTCTTGGCGTGAACGAGAACTTCAGAAATGGGGCGTGTTTGCAGTGAGTAAGACCCCAAAGAGATGTTGAACTAGTCCAGGACTCTACCCCGGTGATTCCTGAGCCTTATAAAGATTTGAGCAAGGTGTTTAGCAAGAAAAAAGCTACGCAACTCCCTCCACATTGTAATATAGACTGCAATTGAACTAGTGTTTGGTGCAGTTCCTCCCAAGGGCCGAATATTTTTTCCTCTGTCACAACCAGAGTCAGAGGCTATGAAGGAGTACATACAGGAAAAGTTACATAAGGGTTTCATTAGACCATCCAATTCCCCTGCATCAGCCGGGTTTTTTTGTAAAAAAGAAGGATGGAAGACTTAGGCCTTGCATTCATTATCGTGGCCTCAATGAGGTGACCATCAAATTTAGATACCCCCTGCTCTTAGTACCTTTAGCACTAGAGCAGCTTAGGCAGGCAAGATTCTTTACTAAATTAGACTTACGTAACGCCTACAATTTAATTCGCATTCGTAAGGGTATCTGCTATGGGCTGAGTATGCCCAGAACTCCTTAATCAAGCCTTCTACAGGGATCACGCCCTTTAAGTGCATCTTGGGTTATCAACCTCCTCTATTCGCATGGTCTGGCGAACCAACTGAGCTCCCTTCAGTCACAGAATGGTTACAAATAAGTGAGGAGGCCTCGGAGAGGGCACACACACCTACAGCGAGCAGTCTGAAGGCAAGCAGAACAGGCCAACGTGCATCGCCGACCTGGTCCCAGATATGCTCCGGGTCAGTGGGTTTGGTTATCAACCAAGGATCTACGGCTGAAGCTTCCATGCCGTAAATTGAGCCCAAGGTATGTAGGCCCTTTTCAAATCCTTAGACAGATTACTTCAGTCTCATTCAGATTAAGTTTACCGTCTAATTATCGTATTTATCCCACTTTCCATGTGTCGCTGCTCAAACCTGCTGTCGCTCCGGGGAGGGAAGCTGAGGAAGCGCCCAGTGAGCAGAGCTCCCCCATTGTGGTAGACGGTGAGGAGGCATACAGAGTCAGAGGGCTTCTGAACTCTAGATGTCGGGGAGGTGCGCTGCAGTACCTGGTAGATTGGGAGGGGTACAGCCCAGAGGAACAGTTGTGGGTTAATGCAGGAGACATCCTGGACCCTACGTTGACTGAGGAATTCCACCGGGCAAACCTGGGGAAGGCCGGCCCCTCGACCTTGTGGTAGACCATGTCCAGTGTACCCTGGGTAACATTTCTGAGTGTTTCTTCATCATTTGTATTTTGCCTTTCTGTGTATTGACCTGGACCGTGTTTGGATTTTGATTTTTGCTGCCTGCCCATTTTGAATTGTTTATTGGTTTTTGATTGTCTGCCGCCTGCCCTGATCTTTGCTAGTTTAACGGTTTTTGATTGTTTGCCGCCAGCCCTGACCTTTGCCTGTTTAATGTTTATGATTGTCTGCCGCCTGTCCCGACCCACGCCTGCTGAATGGTAATGATTACTTGTTGTTCACTGTTATCTGAAATCTTGATTATGAAACTGCTGCAGATGGATCCGAATGTCTCTGACCCCTCATTACACACTTACATTAGAATTTATAACAGAAACAATACAGGCAAAATACCATGTAGAACTCTTCATTGCAAATCTTCAACCCTTTATGCCAGCTGTGGCTTGTAATGTGCTCTCCATACAGGCCTGACCCCTTGTCAAGCCCTAGATGAACTCTTCAAAGAGTGTCAGTCTGAACATTTAAATATTCTTATTTAACATTTAACATTTCAACTGTTTGTACATAGTTTTCCCCCCATGACATCTAACATGGGAGAGTCTCTAAACAGCATTAGTCACATCTGGTCCCAGCCAATCGGAACTGCTACAGCATGAAAGACCTTGCTTCGACATTGAAGCGGATCCCATACATTACCGGCTTTTTCAACAGCCACAACAGAGAAATATTGCTGGTTAAACTCCATTTCTGGAACATCCCCTAAAACAGTAAACAGTCCACAGAAAAACTTTGGGAGGTTACATAAATTATGAGCACGCACCTTGGCTCAAAATAGTTTAGGGTCTACAAACAAGATTTGTGGGTACAGCAAGGGGTCTTGGAATAAAATGTCTGAAAAAGTCTCTACTGAAAAAGAGTCTGAAAGCGGCGCCTCTACTGGCAAGATAAATGAGTCCCTGTCCTCCATGATCTTTTTGCAGAAACAGTATGCTCTCCAGGACCCAATGCAGATGGTCCACTACCAAAACTCCTCACAAAAAGTAATAGTTTCACTTTTTCCCAATTAACTTTAGCAAAGGATAAAATTTCAAAACCATATTAAATACTCCTGCAGCCTTTTCTTGACACTTGATTTTTTATAAAGCAACATCTAATGACTGACTTCTCCAAATCTTTCCTTTGAAAGAGTCTCAAAAAATACAAGGGCCGATTCACAGCCAAGGAATTTGATACCTAAAAGAAACGGTTTCAAATTGTTTAAGACAGATTCTATGGCCAGGGAATATATCATCCTAGATAATGAGCAACCTTGTCTGATTCCCTTCTAAACTTTAAAAGGAGCACTTAAACCACTGTTGATCTTCAGTAGACTCTCAATATCATTGTACAAGACCTGGGTCATGGCTATAAGACCAGAGCTGAACCTAAACACATGTAGCATTAGCCTGATGTTCAACTCTTTCAAAAGGTTTTTTTGATCTATCAAAATCAGACCTATATCACAACCCAAGGAACTGGAGAGGTCCAAAACATCACACATTAAAAAAATATTGGCAAATATTAACCTGTTATGCAGAAGGTTTGGTCAATTTGAATGGTTTCATCACTTTTTTAGGCTTATGGCCAACACCTTTGACAGCAGTTTGTAGTCAGAGCAGATCCACTGGCCGCTGTCACGGTTCATGGGTTCACAGAATCATTCTTGCTTCTCTGTGTGTGCATGTTGTGAGAGTGGGCGTGGCTGTGATTGTTGAGTTTGATTTGCGCCAGCTGTAGCTTGTTTGAGCTCAGCTATCTCGTCCTGTGTTGTCAGATTGTTTTGGTTTTTCGTCCGTGTTGTCTTCCAGCTCTCCTGGATTTCCCTGTTGGGATTCTTTGTTCCTGTTTACCATCCGATCGCTTGGATTTACTTATTGGATACTCATTCGCATCCCTGTGCTACTGGGAGAGACTGGATATCTACCTGTTTCACGTTTTGTTTGCTTGTTTGTTGGATTATTCACAATAAACTGTAAATTTTGCACTTGTGATCTGATTCCTGTATTATATAACCTGATGGAACGATCTGACCAAACGATGGAATCTGCAAATGCATCGGATCTTCAAGGATTTATTTCCCAAAACAATGCACGCATGGATCAGCAAGAGGAATATTTGCTGCCAACTGGTCAAGCCGTGCAAGCATTGGTAGCACAGGTGTCCGAGCTCACCATGCAGCTACGACAATTAAGATCGCCCACTGTGCCATCCACGCCGCCAATCCCTCCCCAGCCTATGAACACCATCCACACTGCCAATCCCTCCCCAGCCTATGGACACCGAACAATAGCACGAGCCACGCTTCCCCAGGCCAGAATCCTACGCTGGTGAGCCAAAATTTTGTAGAGCGTTTTTAGCTAAATGCTCAATGTTCTTCTCTCTGCATCCTAGAAATTTCAGTACGGAGACATCAAAAGTAGCATTGGTGATTACATTGCTGTCTCGATGTGCAGCGCTTTGGGGACCGGCGGTGTGGGAAAATCAACATCCTTCCAACAAGTTCCTCATTCCAGGCACTTTCTAAAGAGATGAAGCGGGTAGTTGTGGGATGTGAGGCTGCACATATGCTGGCAGATCTCTTATCAAGGAGATAAGACCGTTTCAGATTATTCCATTGAGTTTCGCACGTTGGTGGCGGAGTGCAAATGGAACGAGCAGGCACAGTGGGACATGTTCCTGCGTGGGTTGGTTGACCGTATTCTGAGATATTCGCCCTGGACTTACCTACAGATCTGGACAGACTCATTGATCTAGCACTCCGAGTAGATGCACGATTACAGCGACGGGATCAGCTGGCTCATCACTCTCCAGTGTCTGTTCCCTGCGTGTCCAGTCATGGACTCCTTAAATATGGTCAGTCCCTTTCCAATCAAGAACCCATGCAGGTGGGTAGAGCTCAGCTTTCCGGGGAGGAGAGAGAGAGACGGAGAGCACAGGGACTGTTTATATTGTGAAAGTACAGGCCATTTTCTGGTAAACTGCTCGGTAAAAGGGAAGGCCCGACAGTAGTTTCGAGGTTACTGTCAGACAGGATCTTGCTGGACTTTATGGACTTTAATTAATGGACTTTAATCTTATTCCCTTTAGTCCCCTCACTCACAAGATTTACATCAGTGCACTCAATGAACAGACTCTATCTGACGTTACACACACCATGGCCCAGGTTACCCTCATTACCTCTGGAAATCATTCAGAGAAAATATAATTCCTCCTCACCACATCTCCAATGGCCCCTATTGTCCTTGGACATCCCTGGTTGGTCCGTTACAATCCCAGGGTGGACTGGGGCCGCAATTCAGTTGCAGCATGGAGTGACTCCTGCCTGTGTCTTGTTCTTTGTTGCAGAATGAGCCAATGAACCACTCTAACGTGCCCAAGGAGTACCTTGACCTGAAGGAAGTGTCCAGTAAGTCCAGGGCTGTGAATGTGCTATAGATTTATTGCCAGGTACGTCTCTGCCTAAGGACAAGCTTCTGAGAGGGAGGCCATGGAGAAATATATTTCTGATTCTATAGCAGCTGGGTTCATTCGTCCCTCCTCTTCTCCTGCCGGAACAGGTTTTTTCGTGGGTAAGAAGGATGGGTCTCTGCGACCGTGTATTGACTACCGAGGGTTGAACAACATTACGGTTAGGAATACCTATCCTTTGCTGTTGATGTCTTCAGCTTTCGAACGGTTGCAGGGAGCTACCATTGTACCACCAAATTGGATTTACGTAATAAAGTGCTTCATTAGCCAAGAAACTGGGTGTCAAACAATTTGTGAAAGCCACATTTCCAATATTTGTAAAACTTTGTTTTTTCATCTTAAAAATATATCAAAACTACGACACATGCTCTCGAAGCCAGACACTGAAAAATGAATTCATGCATTCATGACATCAAGACTTGATCATTGCAATGCCCTACTTGGTGGCTGCCCTGTAAGATTAATTAAAAAACTCCAGATGGTTCAGAATGCAGCAGCCAGAGTTCTCACGAGAACGAACAAGTATGACTATATAAGCCCAGTTTTGTCAATACTACACTGGTTCAAGCATCGTATACATTTTAAAATTTTAAATGGTAAAATCTTGCTGATTACCTACAAGGCCCTAAATGGTTTTGCTCCTCAATACTTAAGCAAACTCCTCTCCTATTACAGTGCTTCGTGTTCACTGCGATCTAAAAAATCTGGCCAGCTGCTAATACCCAGAATTTCAAAAATAAGTGCTGGTGGTAGATCCTTCTCGTATTTGGCACCCAAGCTTTGGAATAGTCTTCCCAGTGTTGTCCAGGAGGAAGACACTATGTAAGTGAATAGATTATGTAAATCTAGATTTAAGACCCACCTCTTTAATCTAGCCTACACATAGTCATATGGATTTATCACTCAAATCCCTTTAGGGTTTATTAGGCTGCATTAATTAAGTAAACCAGAACCGGGAACACTTCCCACAAAAACAGATGTACTGGCGCCACACTACATCTGTCTGTCTTTCATTCCCCAAAGTCCTGTAGTCAGCTGGATCCAAACTCTGAGACCAGATGGTGGGGGACTGGATGGAAAGACCCCTGAGACAGATCATCAGGATTTGATAGACTTCCTTAGTAAACCTATCATTATATATATGCCTACTGTTAGTTTCTATATTTTATTCCCTGCTTAGTCACAGCAGTGTGATGTTATGGCTGCAATTAGTAACATTATACCTCACGGTTTCTGTTGGCACGATTTCTCAGTGCCTGACATTTTAGTTTTCATTAGTTTTTTCATAAATAAATAACTATAAATCATTATAATCAACTTTGTCCGTGTCCAGGACAGTTACAAATTGCAGCTTTAACGTGCCAGAGGAGAATTGGCCCTCCCGGTCGAGCCTGGCTTCTCTCAAGGTTTTTTTCTCCATCTATACATCATTGGAGTTTTGGTTCCTTGCCACTGTCACCCTGCTGGCCTGCTTGCTGGGAGAATGCTGACGTCTAATTTTGCCAAAGGTTTTGTAAATTGTAAACTTCTAATATTTTTATTGTATATTTTTTATGTACAGCAGGGAAAATAAGTATTTGACACATCAGCATTTTTATCAGTAAGGGGATTTCTAAGTGGGCTATTGACACAAAATTTCCACCAGATGTAGCCATCAAGCCAAATATTAAATTCATACAAAGAAATCAGAACATTTAAGTATACAAGTTGAGGGAATGATGTAGAAACAGATCACCTCTGAGTGTAATGCTCCAACTTGTAGCTTAATGCCCTCGGTCATATGCTGGATCTTTCCCTTATCGAGAGGGCACACGTCTAGCGTCTCCACTGCCAAGGAGGAATTACAGGAGTGATTTTATGCTGCTGAGCAAACTCGTGTGATACAAAGTTATCGGCAACCCCAGAGTCTATAAGAGCAGAAGTGGTTATGGTTCTGTCTGCCAGGTTTAGTTCAACGGGCATGATTATGCTGGTAGTGTGAGAGGCAGAAATGGTAATAAAACTAACCGAAACTTGACTGTGGACTGGTCTCACTGGACAGGAAGCTATATCTGTATAGCCAGATCAATGTACTCACTTAGATTTCTCCCGTATCCTCAACCCACTCGGTCTGGGCGGCGAGAGTTCGAAAGCTGAGGGAATACTCTGCAGCAGTTTGCCTTTTTTAAATCAGCGTAAGGAGCTATTCATCAGGAGCCCTCCTTTCGGTGGAATGTTCAACGACTTGTCTGAAGTGTTGAAGGAATTAACCGAAGGTGGGAAAGATAGAACTCTCCATTCTCCAGATGGCAGTAGCCCATTCTAGTGCCTTCCTGGTGAGCAATGAGCACACAAATGCTATACGGCTGGACTCTGTGGGTTAAAGAGAGGGTGTTTGGTTAACAAACAGAGTACATTGGAGCAGGAAACCTTTAAATTTAGACGGGCTTCCATCAAACTTATCTGTTAAGGTGAGGCGTGGGTTCACTGAGGCCACAGGAGCAGACAATGGACTACACGGTGTGGCTGGTGAGGGCATGGGTGTTTTAGGAGGTACGAGACATAACCCCTGTAGTGTCTTAACTAAATCCTCAGTGAGGGTAGTCAGCCTGTTGAGTTGATGCTGATGCATCGATATCTGTGATGCCTGGACTGATAGTTCAGACAAAAGGTGCAAAATAGCTGCTAGATCCTGGGATGACGAAGTCTTCTGTAATGATGGGTCAGAAGCGGTCGGATCCATTTTCAGCAATAGGCAAACAAACACAATGTAGGCAGGGAAAAGGCAACGATAACAGGCTAAGGTCAAGGCAGGCGGCAAACAATCACAGTATCAAAAACAGTCCAAGAATCAGGGCAGGTAGCAAACAGGCAGAAAACGTTAAACAGTCCAAGAATCAAACACACTCAGTAGTGATAGCCAGGGCAAATCAAGACTTTGCAACATGTGAGTGAACTGGGGCAGTTTATATAGTGGGAGGTAATTAGGAACAGGTGTGAGTAATGAGGAAGTGATTGTGATCAGTTCCGGGTATGGGACATTATGGGAAATGTAGTCCGAATTGAAAACAGATCAGTATTCCGGAGAAGGTTCCCACTGGTGGTGCGAGAGCCACCTCTGTAACACATGGCATGAATATTAGCATTGGGATAAAAACAACCTAAAAAAAGTGTAAGTGTAAAGTCTGACAACGTTGTAACCTTTCTTAAAGTTAATGATTTTTTTAACAAAAGGTGAAGAAGCAAATGTTGAAACTATAAATGTTTCTGACATCCTTTGGGTGTGAGCACAAAACCCATGTTAAAACAGGCAGGTTTTCTGCAGCCACATTCTTAATTATTTAAAAACCTGAATTTAAACTAGATATAGGAGTCTATAGAAACTCTTAAATGTAACTACATTTAGCTTCTTATCTGTATTTCAGAGGGATTACATGATCCATCTTACAATCTTTCTGAAAATAAAAAAATATCAACTACACACATAGAAAAACTACAGCTGGTTATCAGATACATACAAAAGGGGCTTCTTATTATAACCAGACAATAGACAGAATGCCGTACTATTATTATTATGTTTAGTTACTTTGTGTCAGAAAATGTGATGTATTCAATAACTATAATAAGTCAAAAACATAAAACATATGACATGTTGATTAAGTTCTTGATTTTTATGGAAAATTTTGTTTGATCTACCTGGAGCATTACACAAAACAGTTTAAACATAATTTTAAATACCAAAGTGACCCACATAAACGATTTGTAATGTATAGTCCTACAAATATATAAAGACAAATCGAAACACACTTACTGTTTTTTTAATTGTACTTCTTATTTCTCTGAGCCGTTGTTAAGATAAATAATAAAAAGGCATCTAGAGAGAGATTAATACACCGAACTCTGACACTGTTTTCAAGCAAACTTTGCTTGAATGACTTAGAAAAGTGAATGTGTCTATGTGTGAATGTGTCTGTTTCTGGTAAAGCCCAGAAAACTAAATTAGCCAGACCACAGTCGATCTTAAATAAGTTGAGTGAATAATATGACTAAATGTTGTTTGTTTTAATTTAAAACGATGCAAAACAACTAATAATTCATATTAAATACTCATGAAAATTCATGAAATGTGTTAGACATTTACCAGTGTGAATATCAATATTTATATAGCAAATTACATCAGATGTCTGTTCCAAATGTCCCTAAATCTCAAATCTTCCTATGCTAATATTTAGATTCAGATTTTAGGTTATTAAGGTTCTAAATTAACATTGTGCCTTCATCTTGCTGTAATAATATATGTTGGCCTCATATAGCATACTTTATCTCATACTACGTGTATAAAATCCTTATGTAGCCTTTACAGACCAAGGAACTCTCATGCAATATTTTGTAAAATTAGTTTATTATTAATATTAAATAAACATATAGGCCCAAAATTATGGTCAGTAGTTCTGAATTCATCACGCTACTGTATTTTTTACTATAATTTAATAATTTGTATTAAAAATAATTTTGTTTCACTTGTCCACAGACTTGTCCACTGCAGTACTTTTATCGCCCGACAGAGGTCGTTGTCCTCTCGTTTTTATCGTGTTTGCAACTGCCAAAGATGCGCGAAAGGCAATCGATGAGAAAGTAAGCTTCAGTGACCTTCGATGAGAAGGTAAGCTTCAGTGACCTTCGATGTAAAGGTAGGCTTCATGGCAGGCAAAGACAGCTCTGCTTTAACCTCTACACATCTCTTTCAAACCATAACTGAGCAATTTAGTGCCTTTAAAGACAAGTGCAAAACTACTGCAGGCAAAAGCTTCGGCCCTGTCACAACCTACAACTATAAAAATGCATTTGGCAGTCCAAGCTTATGTTTATATGTTTTACCTTTTTATACTTAATGTCTTTTAAATCAAATTAAAAGCTACTGTGTTTATTGTAGATCTTTCTAAATAAAGTAAATATATTTTTGATCGTTTATATCTGCGCCAAAATTAGACTGAACAATCTTTTAAAACATCTGATAAGTGTGATGGTAAGTGATGAATGTGAATAAACCAATGCTGTAAAATAACATGAATGAATTCTGATGAGATCTTAGGGATCAATAACAGTGTGTGCAATTACACCCAACTGGAGAAGCATTCAAGTAATTTATAAGCCATTAACTGAAAACCTCACTGACATCTTTAATAGCAAGTGAATTATCAGTAACACTCTTAATGTAGATTCGGAGGTACTGTCAATTCAGAATGCTCAAAACAAAATGGCAAAAACAACAAAAGAAATCTTTGTCTTCAGATGTCTCAATTTACTGAAAGATTAAACTTTTGTTAATAACATGAAATGTTAAAATGAGACAAGAAATTGGTCAATGAAAAAATTATAATGAAAACTGTCAAATTTATTGTATCTGCAAGAGAACTTCACTATTCATGACTACAGTTTTTTAAATGGGATATTTAAACATACTGCTACAGAACAATCATTTCTGGACAACAAACTTACAAAATGATGTTGTGATCTCGTAAAGATAATAGACACATGGTGTTAAAGGACTTAAAACAGATATGTCTAATCTTTGAAATGTCTATCATCGTCTCTGTTTCTTATTGGAAATAATATCATCAACACAGTTCATTTTGCCAGCTGGAAGATTACCCAAACCAAAACCTCATTTAAACCACTAAAGGTTTTTTGTGCTGTGCCGTTTCTATGACAACATGTAATATTTCATAATAGAAATATAAAACAAACAGTAGGAAGTACTTTGAAACAGACATTTTTGGTACTTTGCAGCATCTCAGAGCTTCCAACTGAAGAAATGAAATTGCATTGAAAAAGGAAAATATTTTAGCCCAAACAGACAGAACTGAAACAGATGTGCAATAGTGGTGTTACGGAGGAGGTTGATGCTCCTCCTCCTTCTGGCTGCCAGAGGGAGCCCTTGCCAGAATACTAGTTTCCATTTTGAACTACAATTCCCATCGGCCCCGTACCCAGCATTTCCTGATAAGTTTAACGATGATCTGGGGAAGTGCAAGGGTTTTTTGTTTGTTTTTTGTGTTCTCTTTTTGTTTCCCAGCAGCCTGCTCTATATCCCTCGGAGAGCTGTCGCATCGCTTTTGTTTTCTCTCTCCTGACAGGAAAGGCCCTAGTGTGGGCTACTGCGGTCTGCTCGTCTGCTCGTGGGGGTGCTCCACTCTGAAAACTTATGTATGTATGCCATCTCAGCACCAAATCATACCATCGTTCTGGGTTTGCACAGGCTGCGTGCACATGAACCATCCATTTCTTGGAGTGAGGGAGAAATAACCCATTGGTGAGACAAATGTCACCAGTCATGCCTACAAAAAAAAATTGTTCCAATCCAGTCTAACCCAGACAAAACGAGCCCAGAAATTCGGCTCCCTACTCACTTAAACATTCCTCCTGAATATTCTGATCTAGTGCTTGTCTTTAGTAAACAGAAGGCCTCCCAATTACCCCTGAGGTAGATTGCGCAATAGATCTCATCCCTGGAGCTAAACCTCACAAGGGACGTATTTTTCCGTTGTCTCAACCAGAGTCAGCTGCCATGCAGCAGCATATAGATATATAGAGGGGGAACTAGCCAAAGGGTTCATTCATCCGTCTAACCGCCAGTTTCGGCGGGTTTCTTCTTTGTAAAGAAGAAAGACGGGGGACTGAGACCCTGTATAGATTACCGTGGTCTCAATCAGGTTACCATTAAATTCTGCTACCTGCTTCCACTCATCCCCATAGCCCTTGAGCATTTTTGTCACGCTAGATACTTCACTAAATTAGACCTTAGGAGTGCCTACAACCTACTTCATATTCGGGAGGGAGATGAGTGGAAGACACCTTTTTCTACTTCTACCGGGCACTATGAGTATTTAGTCATGCCGTTTGGTCTTGCTAACAGCCCCTCCCTGTTTCAATCATTTATTAATTTAATTTTCCATGATATGCTCGACAAATTCGCTATCATTTACATAGATGATATAATTCAAAATAATCTATATGTAAAGGGGAAGAAGTGTGAGTTTCACACAACGAGTACTTCCTTCTTGGGTTACGTTATCAGCCATGAGGGAGTAGTCATGAGGTAGTAGCCACTCCCCAAAACCCTTAAAGAGTTACAACAATTTCTAGGATTCGCCAATTTCTACCATAGATTTATCTGGAATTTCTGCTCCGTGGCTTTGCCCTTAACCTCTCTTACCAAACAGCAATCTAATTGGTTAGCGTGGAACGATGCAGCATTAAGGGCATTCTCATAACTTAAAAGGCGTTTCACTACCGCACCTATTTTGTGTCACCCAGACCTGGAACTGCCTTTCATTGTTGAAGTACATGTGTTCAATATAGGCGTTGGAGCCATTTTGTCCCAACGACATGGTACGCCCCCCCAAAATGTATCCCTGCGCCTATTTCTCACGCAAGCTCTCTCCAGCTGAACAAAACTATGATGTTGGTAACTGAGAGCTGTTAGCCATTAAGCCCGCTCTCGAAGGGTTAGCTCGAGGGGGCCGCACACCCTTTCACAGATCACAAAAATTTAGAGTACTTTTGTTCTGCCAAATGCCTAAATCCCCGTCAGGCAAGGTGGTCTCTATTGTTTACCCGATTTGATTTTACCAGGTACCAAGAATACTAAGGCAGACACTCTTTCCCGCCAAGCCGAGGTAATCAGTCAATCAGCCAATCAGTCTCCCCTGAAAACATCCTCACAGAGAAACTCTTAGTAGCCCCAGTACAGTGGGATTTGCACACAGAGATTCTGAAATCCATTGAGTCACAGCCACGTCCCCCCGATTGTCCCAAAAATCTAATGTTTGTCCCTGAACCGTTCAGAAAACATGTAATCACTCATGGTATCTGGTATCGCGGCCCAACCTCCCAAGCAATACCATAACCTTTGTACAGAACTGCCCTGTTTGTCAGGTCCTGCCAAATTCTCAGGGCAACACATCCTTACTATTGTAGACCGTTTTTCCAATTAGTTGCTCTTCCCAAATTGCCTACCGCTTTTGAGACCACAGAGATACTCTGCAACTTTGTGTTTAGATTTTATGGTCTTCCCGATGACAATGTGTCAGACCGGGGTCCCCAGTTTACGTCACGTGTGTGGACAAACTGAACACCTAAATCAAGAGATTATCAGATTCCTCCGCTCGTATTGTAACCAGCGTCAGGCTGACTGGAGCAGATACCTGATGTGGGCCGAATACAACCAAAACTTCCTAGTCAAGAAATCCACGGGTATCCCCTCCCTTCTGTCCAGGGCTTTCAACCTCCGCTGTTCCCTGGTCTGGGTAGCCGTCGGATCTCCCTGCAGTAACGGACTGGTGACAGTGACTGCAACAGAGTAAGGAGGTCTGGGGGAGGGCTTACACCCACCTTCTCCACGCTGTCAGGCGTCAAACTCTGTAGGCCAACAGACATCGACGACCCAGCCACCGCTTCACTCCTGGGCAGTTGGTGTGGCTCTCAACCAGCGATCTCCGCCTATCCTGCAGAAAGCTCAGTCCTAGGTACATGGGTCCTTTCAAAATTCTCAGAATGATTACTCCAGTTTCAGCTCGCCTTGCATTATTTAACACTTACAGTATCTCTCCTATTTTTTTTATGTTTCCTTGCTCAAGCCCGCTGGCGCACCAGTTGGAGGACTGGAGGGGGGCCTCCGGGAACAGGCTCCTCCTATCTTGGTCGATGGCGAGGAGGCTTATCGAATGGAGCAACTCCTTGACTCCAAACGCCGGGGTGGTAGTATCCAGTATCTTGTGGATTTGGAGGGGTTTTGAACTACAGTTCCCATCGGTCCTGTACCCAGGACTGATTAACTTCCTGTTTGCCACCTGTCCAATTACCTGTCCTGTAAAGCCCGGGATCACACTTCAGTCTGTGCGATGTCTTGTTTTGCTATGTGCGACAATTCAGAGCATTTCCCTGGACTGCTTTCCCGTTGCCAACTGGACTGTTTAACGTTTTTGACTTTTTGCTGCCTGCAAATTGTTTTTGCTACGGACTTTGTCATTGTTAATTGTTTGCTGCCTGCCTCGACCCTTGCCTTTTTACTCATTCTTATTTTGTCTTATCTACATTGCTCTGTTCACCGCTATTTGACCAGTGCCTGTTTGTTGATTACTCTAACAATTAAATTGCTGCATATGGATTCCACTGTGTCAGCATCTCCGTTATAAGTGGATTATTCCAAGTTTAGGTGTAAACCAAAGACGAAACATTCCCTGTTATTTAATTTATCATATTCTCAGTTTATTGCTTTGGAAACTACAGACTGAATCAATAATAACTTTAGGCCAAAAGAACAGCGGTGAGATTCTGTTCAGTTTTATTTGTATTTATTTGTGTACAACTTTGCAACATGCATTGTTGCAACGATTCTTTAAAGAACGGTTTTGTAGCCAGTCGCCCAAAGTCACTCATGGCCCTTTCATCTTCCAGGTGAGAGTTCTTGTTTTTTTGGTCAAACTGGTGCAACTAGCATGTTGCATCATCTTCAGTCAGAAAAAAACAACTGAAACAGTTTCACAGTTGCAAAAGACAGAGAACTACTTAATTTCGAAACAGCTTACAGGATTCTTCTAAGCAATCTTCTTAGCAACTGGCCACAAAGATGAATTACAACTTATTAATGATCCAGCATATCAGTTCTTGTAAAACAGTAAAATACAATCATATCTATCAATGGAGTGTAAAGCAAGGCTGTCCCAGCTAAAAGGGAATGTTTTTAGAACGTTGGCTAAAGTAATAAAAATGTTCTTGCAGTAATGTTAGTAATGTGATATATACATATCAAATACGTTATACCTAAGTGGTTTGTGAAACATGTTGAAAACCTTACAGAATTTAAATAATATTTGATCAATGTTCTTATAACCAAGCAACAACATTAATACAATGTTCCTAGAACATTCAAACTAAAATTTTTAATGTTTTTGTTACCTTATGGTAACATTAGGAAAAATTCCTACAATCTAAAATTGTTAGCTGGGATATATATCTAACTTTTAAATGTAAACATGCTGCATTCTCACCTGTTTAAAATTACAAGTTTGCAATTACAAGTAACAGAAGTGTACATTTTAGTTTAGCTGACAAAATAATTGTGTAAAGTATGTAACTGATGCACCATTAGTTGCCAAAAAACTTAATTGCAAAATACAGAATGTTTTAAAACAGGTTCTGGGTTTGTATGAAAGTAAATGTCAAAAGTATCCATAGCACATTTATGACAGAACAGATATTGGTATAGTGATACTGGCATAATTGACATAATTATTGGTCTATAAATGGATTTATCTCATTCCAAACCCCATTTCATCATTTCTTTTAAATTTTGATATGAATGTTGAGTATTACCATGTTCAGCAAATAAATAATCCACTGTGTATACAGATACAGATCAGATTGCACAGCATATGGTTAAACAAGAATCGTTGAAATCTTTGAAAGATTTACAAAATGATCAAAAGATGAAGTACCTATGACCTATGTCAGAGGCTGTAAATTATGTTAAACCCTAGTACATTTTTAAATATAACATGTATTGCAAAAACCATTAGGAACACCCTAAAAGCATAACAAATCTAAAAGAGACCTTAGCAAAAGCTGGTTGGATGTTTGGTTTGGTAATCTCAATAGGAACGTTGTCCATGTTTCCCATCTTCTGCTTGGCCGAATTAGTTGGCAGCACCACCAGACTGATCCTGCGGATCGATGGACTGGTAGTTATCTCTGTTTCTACTTATTGTTGGAAAACCTGAAAGACAGGATAAAATTTTGCCAAACTATATTATATATGTCATTTAAAATTTGATAATTATTAAATATTAATGATTCACTACAAAGCGTGAATATTATCAAGTTCTTCTATTCACACACAGAGTTCTTCAGTTAGCAGTAACTCTGAGTGAACAGATGATTAAACACACACTTGACTTAACAATGAACTGAGCGACTGTGCCGCTCACACACCATCTGATTGCTGGACATCTGCAGCATATCTGATTTACATAGGTACCCCTAAAGCAATATTCTGGTCTAATCTTCTTTATTCAGCCTGAAGATTCCCTCATGATGGATTTACTAAATAAATCCCCACAGCAGCAGAATACCAATGAAGAAAAGGCCATCCATTTTTTTCCCACTGTATTGTGTACATTTTAGGCAAAAAGGTAAATGTTCTCAGTTATGTTAAACATAAACCTCAGGCATGGAAAACGGGCTCTCTGAAAACAAGACATCTTCCAAGCGCAAAAAACGATTTTCTGTACCTCACATTTATTAAAAACAATCTGAAAAATTGCTATATGAATAAATTACTTAAAAGAACACAATTCCCTTATTGCATTATAACCCACAAGTAATATTGACTGTTCAGACACTTTGGCAAGTCAGCACTTCTGTGATCATTCTGGAAGAAAATGCATAACACAAGTCTTTATGTTATGCATGGTGTAACCCTCAATGATTGAAGATGTTTCCTTTACAAACTCAGGGACAACCCCACCTAGACTTTACCCAACCCAGAACCCCATAATATAGTTCTATTTTCTTGATAATACTTTATAACAATTTATAAATTTTATTGATTTTAATATCAATGAACAATATAATATGGTCAACATAAAACTACTGTTATATATACTTTCAGTTAATTCCTACATTAAGGACTGCAACTACATTTGCGCTCAATATACCGTGGCACTGTTTTATCAGACAGTTGTTTAATGATGGTAATGATGATAAATTTTGTAATGATGGTAATGATGATGAAAAATTATTTCTAAATCAAATACAACATATACAGTATTTTTATTTATACAGTCTTTTTATATTAAAGATGTTTAGTGTTTTTTTAAATATTAGTTTATAGACTTCCTGCAGTACCTTCATGGACCCACAGGTATCCTGCTTCCTAGAGCAAAAACAAGTTCTAAAAACCTGGGACCACACTTATAATTTGTGATTCAGAATCTGATTTAAACCTAAAAATAACAGAAAGTGTAAAGAATAAAAAAGGTAATGTATAAAATGTTAAAATGTACAAGAGAAATATAAGATTCTGTACATTTTTAGCACATTCATCCTTGTTTGCTCACAAATCACTTTTTTGGAAGATGCTCAAATCAAATTATGAAATAACACTGATCACCATATTTTGCTTGTACCAGCTAAGTGCATGCTGTCATTAAAAGCAAAAGGCTGATAACCTTTTATTTATATAATGTAGAAGTTTGTATTTAATTAGAAAAATGCTAAATAAAATCCTTTTCACTAGTGGCCTCAGACTTTTGGCACCTACTTTTTTCCTTTCATGTTTATTTGGAGAAAGATGCAGTTATCCTGAAAGAAGCTTTGAATTAACCTGCTAATACTTCAGACTAAATTTATATTTTTTCTGAAGCAAAGGTGTAATAAATGCACACACAAAAACAGTGAAAAGTAGTTACAAAATGCATCATAAAGATCAAGGCAAAGAACAAAGAATGAGATGGTAAAATGCAAGAGAATATGATGTGAATAATGTAAAGTGCAGATAACACACAGATAGCATAATGTAAAGAAACAGTAAACAAATCAACATAAAATCCACCACAGCAGCTCAGAAATGACAACTTCCTGTTTTAGAGAAAAGTGAACAGTTTTGCAGGGAGAAAAGGGGGAATGTTCAGTATCGGCGGCTGAGAAATGTGCTATCAACGCTGTCTGTGGTGCAGCGACTGTCCATGGAGGTCTCCAGGTCTGAGAGACAGGTACAGAAGACAGAGAGCAGACAGATGAGTGAATGAAGAAAGCAAAATAATCTGATATGGAAAACGAATAATAATCAATGTGTCTTGTTTAAAATTATACCAGGGAACCCACGCTTTCTAACCAGTGAATTTTTATTCATTCATAAATGATTACTGGACAAAAATGTTTCAGAAATAATTTTACAGAGATTTCCTGGTTGGATTTCCATTTGTGTGTCAGACACAAGTCTTTTGAATAAATAGCTTTACATGCTATGTTCGAGTGAAAAAAAAATACTTTAATAAGACATTGTTATGATGTTGACAAACTGACTTCCATGTTTTACTGCACACAAGCAACATACAAAGAGCATTGCTTGCAGGCTATTAAGCTATTAACATAAATAGCTTATTACAAAAGTGACAAAGATGCATGGCAGGAAAAGGTGTAATGTAACACCATGCCCTGTAATTCACATAGAGGGCTCATCTTTTACAGGATACTTTTGTACTGTAGTGTATTTTTTCATTATAATATTAGTCAAGATTTTCAAAAAACAGATCCACATGTGACCATTTCATTTACATTAACACCGTGCATTTACTTTATGCATTTACTGCATAAAATTTACTTTATGCATTTACTGCATAAAATTTACTTTATGCATTTACTGCATAAGTAAATTTATGCATTTACTTTAATATGTTTATTAATGCAGATACTTTCATTCAAGATGTATTCAAGCTATACATTTTATCAGTTGTGTGTTGTCTGGAAATCAAACCCATGACCTTTGCATTGCTAAAGCAATGCTCTACCAATTGAGCTACAGAAACAGACCCATGATCACTGGCAACTGAAACCAAACAATAATCTTCAAATTAGACATCCAGTCAAGCTGTCTTCTTTTATCTCTTAAGGGGCCACTTTGTCAGGCACAAGTGTCTTGTGACCATCTCTGAAACTTGATTATATTCTCTTGTTTCTACCATTTCTTCCTGCCAGTCTCACTCAAAACCCTGCTTGTGCTCCACACCCCATGTCCTCAAAATGATAAATAGGCTAAATAGACTCACATAATGCTATAAACCATGGCAATTAAAACAACTATTTAAGCTAAAAGACTTTCAGAGTCTCTAAAGAACTAAGCGTGTGCGTCACAGACCACTCAAAACCAAAATGTAAATCTGTACAAACAGACCTGAAACATAATCTGCATACAGGAACGCAACTTTTTTTTACCCCTGCAGTAACACCAAAACACACCTCTCTACCACCATCAGTGTTTGAAAAATACAATTACAGGTTAATTTACATACTTTCATTTACATCTGTTGAAGTCAAATTGACTTTTCCCCTGACAACTCAAATTAGAATTGAATGATTATGTGATTATGATTAATTAATGATTATAAGCTTACTATTGCAAATTCCTGGCTAAGCATTAGTGTACTTGCGCAAAATACCTTTCTGGCTTTCTACCTTTAGGGCCTTTGGTCAGCCACTCACCAAAGTTGATGTTGTAGTCTCCACCTCGCTCACGGTACATTTGATAGACAAAGAAGCATGAAACAGGTTTGAGCAGCAGGCTAAGGATGGCCATGCCCGCACTAAAGCGGAATGCGTCCCGCCCAGCTCTTGCGGATGCAGATTCTGCTTGAGCGTAGTACACTGCAATATGGATGATGTCAGTCAGGATGGTCAGAGCCAGCCCTATCAAGAACTGAATGATAAATAGCAGAAATCAAATATTAATGCAAAACAATGTGGCATATGTAGAAACAAAGGGAAAAATCACGTACACACTGGTCATTTGATATATATTGCACACAAAACTACTTTATCAGTCAGACAAGCTCTAATCTAAATGGCTGGCTTTACAGAATAATAGAAAAAAGTCACATAGATTGCTTTAGATCTAACTGTGTGGCTCTTGACCTGAATAAGCTACATAGACCTTGTTTAGACTCAGAAGTTTGACTATGAAACATTTTTACTAATGTGGATTTAAATAACTTGTCTTTATGCCGTCAGGAATTGGGAAAATCCATCAAACCTCTTAAAGGAATAGCTCACACAAACATGAAAATTCCCTTATAATTTCTCATTGGCGGCATTTCTATACATAGATATATTCAAATCTCATAGGTTCTCACATGTTTTGTGAGTGCGTTTCATCATGATGAAAGACAAACTATGACAGAATTTTCATTTTGGGGTAAACTGTTCCTGTAAGTTAAAAAAAAACGTATTTGTAATTTTAAGTATATTATCACTTATGGATATCTTCATTTATTAGGTTTTTTTAGAACTGGTTGCTAAGAATCAAGGTCTTCATACATACCATTAACACAGCATCTATAGAGTCTCTCTGTGCTATGGCCCACACACCCAGTGCAAGAACACTCACATTCCCCAAATCATAAGCGTTAGGAAGCCATGGAATTAAACATCCCCTGCATACAAACACACATTTACAAAGGTTAATTATATTGTATAGGTTAGAAGCTTCAGTTCTTCAGTTTGAATGAAGAATATTTAACTGCTAAACTGAGAAGTGCATGGTAAACTTTCAGTACTGATGAAATTCCTCAGGTTGGTGGGGAAAAACAGAACTGAGAAAGACAAATGTTCTCACCAGACTGTCAGTAACCAATGCACCAGCACAATGGCCTGCAGAAAACACACACACAGTGCAATAAATAAAAATGTTCAAATCTATTCCCTAAACATATCTTAAAATCTAGTGAACATATGTTGTGGACATTTTTGACCAGCATGCTTAAACATTTTGCTGACACACCTGAGATCATATCATTGTTTAAATTATTTATGTATATGAAGCCAAATTTCATTTTCATTTAGGCTTACAATTTTTTGTATTATTAAAAAATGTATAAACAAGTTTCAATAGGGGGCAATAGTGGCTCCTCCTCATCACAGAGCCTGGAACAACCGCTATAATGTCCAATAATGATTCTAAAAATGCTGCCCACACAAAACTTTTGTCTAGGTAGGGATCTTACAAGATTTTGAATCAAAGCCATTTACATGTGCATAAACACTGCATATTACAGAATGAATCACCCAATAAATTATGTAAACACAAAGTTACTGTAAATAACATCACATTAAAAATATAGACATTATCCTTTTTCATTTACGTTTTGAATGGTCATTGTTTTAAAAATTGTTAAAAAGTGTTTTTTACTTTTCTTTTTTAAATATACAGTACAACAATGATAAAAAATTATTTATCAATTAATCATTGTCAAACTATTCATAAAGCACACCAAATAAACATGAATGAAGAACTAAATAAATTACCTTGAGATTTATGGCTGGTATTTCCATAGTTGTACTGACCCTTATAATAAAATGCCTCTGTGTTTTTCAGTGTTTCACAAAGGAATCATAAAAGTCTTCCATACTAAGTGTATGCAACCACAGTTTGTACAGCAATCTGAACTCTTTGCAAACACAAACCATGTGACATCAGCCTGACCTGAACCATGTGACTCCACCTCCCATTACTGCCCACTGCTTAACTATGTGTGCATGCATATATCTGTAAACTGTAGACAACTGCTTGCATTTCTACAATACATATTTGCGACTCTTGTTGTCAAAGAGTTATTACACAAATCAGGGCACATACAAGGTTGTGTAACAAAGGTTACATCATATATGTAACCTTTAATACTTTCAAATTACATCCGTTTACAGAAGTTTGAGCTCTGTAATCCAGCAGTTATATTTTGTATAATTTAAATTTATAGAAGTTATATTTGCTTATACAGTGCTGCTTGAAAGTTTGTGAACCCTCCAGACATGATCAGGTTTTGTGTAAAAAAAGAGAATAACCTAATCAAATGAACATTCAAAACCCAATTTGTAAAGCAGACTTTCAAATGATGGACACAAACAAACGTTATTTATTGAACAAAAGGGGTTAATCTAACAAAACTGGAAATTTGACTTGTGCAGTAGTATGTGAGGCCTTTTATTTAGTAGCTTGTGGCACCGCCTTTTGCAGCCATTACTTACAACCAAACATCTTCAGTAATCACTGATCAGTCTCTCACATCTGGCCCAGAGGCAGAAAAGCAGCCCCAGACCTTCACATGTTGGGGTTGGGAGAAGGCTCTTTTCCTGTAATTCAGTGTTAGCTTTTCTCCAAACATAGCTTTGATTATTAACAAATCTATTTTGGACTCACCTGTCCAAAGAATGGACTTTCAAAAGGCCTCTGATTTGTCCAAATGCTCTCTGGCAAAGAAATGGGCAGCTTTGTTCTTTTTTCTCCCATAAATGTCATGTCTGTTTAATTTTCATCTGATTGTAGATGCATGTACATTTACCCCAGATGCTGCCAGAGAGGTCTGCAACTCTCTAGAGGTGATGTGTGGGTTGTCCTTTACTTCATTTATTAATTTTCTGGTGCTTCTTGATGATAGTTTTGATGGGCGTCCACTTTTAGGCAGAGTTGTGGTCATGTTAAATGTCCATTTGTAGATGATTTGTCTTACAGTGGATGGATGGAGTTGGAATCTCTTGGAGATGGTCTTCTAGCCTTCCCCAGACTAATGGGCTGTCACCACCTTCTTCCTGATGTCCTCGGATATCTCCTTTCCTCTTGGCATTCTTTGACTCCTTGGCACTACAGTGGTTTGAGTGGTTTCTCTCTCTTTTAATCAGTGTTACCCAAGCACTTTCCTAAGGATGTCTAATTGTATTGGCCTGCTTAACTGATTAATTAAGCATCCAAATGTGTTTCACCTGAATCAGTTACCCACTTAACTTAACTGTATTGGTAGACTCTACCAATACAGCTGGGGCTTCGCTTACTTTTGCACATACAATAATTCAATCTTTCATTGGCTACTCAAAAAATTCAAAACAGACATATGCAATTGATCAACATACATCTGACATTAATTTATAAAAAGCAGGTGATGGTAAAATAAGAAAATCATGGTAAAACAACAGAAAACTCAAGTGTTTGAATAGTAGATAAGATGTATATTCCTTTGCCAAGATAAGCTTGTGTCTAAATGTAAACAGAATGTGCATATCAGACAGCAATCAGCTCGATCAACTGACTAAACTAATAATTTTTTATAAATGTCTCTACACATGCACATACACAAACAAAAGCTTATTGACTAGAAATGACCAAAAACAACAAATCTGAATTTGACAGATCATGCTGCTGGTCCAATTAGCCATCTGTGGTCCACAATCTCAATAACAACTCTAACAGTTCATTACAAGCATGTGTCACTATTTATGTCTGAGCATGTGTCACTCAGATTTAATCAGTTTGTTTAGAGGAGGGTTTCATTACATGAGTCTCTTTGTTGTTTGAGAGTTGTCTCGCAGAAGGGTCCATCTTCCTATTTGACCTCTGAACCCTGTTAGCCTTGTCTACAGTGTTATGATGCACTTGAGAGGTTATTATATGCTGATTTATAATCTGTGAGTAACAGTTTTCATACTCTGTCACTTTCATATGCAATTAGTGTCACTTGTTCTCTATTAAAACTCTGTATGTAACATGTTGCTCCCTGTTTGTGCTACAGACATAAACAATGCCTCAAATCATACAACTTATTGAGACAAATGTGCTATAACTTTTCAAAGCAATTTATAAAATGCCTGATGGATGATAAAAAGCAGGCGCTATAATACAATACGGCTACATTGAAGGAGGGATCTGATAAGGCTGATAATATCATAGAGTTAATATCATAGAACATCATCATTTGACTTGGAACAGTAATACTTTTAGAAACTGCCTCGCAATACACCACTCAGAACACCTTAGAAACCCTTATAACAACATATAGCCATAGGAAAGAAAAATAGATCTCTTTAATATATCAATTATATATCCTAGACAGCAATGAGATTAAACTCAGAGCAAATGCACTTGCACTTTGTACAATGCACATTAAAAAAAGGAAGAATCTACAGGATGTTACAAAACTCATCTCTCATACAACACAGTGAAATTTCCCTAGTCATTTCAATCAAGTTAAATCTCTTTAAAATCAGTTGATTTCTTTCAGGAAATGATGTCTACTCAGTGTAATGGTAGTGCAGAGGGAAACATTTCTTTCCATCTCTCATCCTCCTATCTCATACTTTATTGGCTGTTTTGCAGTTAAAGCATCTCTCAGGGTGATAGTGTTATGCAGCATGTGTCCAACCGGAATGTGTGTGAATGTGATCTATCATTTACTATGGCCATGCTCCAAGACCGTCCAAGCACAGCGTGAGACTGTATCAAAAATACATCATCACTGCTTTTGAAGCACAAGAGCATGCTGAGTGTTTTTCAAGGGTGTAGGTAAACTGGTGTGGGAGGAAGGTAATATGTTTTTTTGAGTTATTTGCTTTGCAGCTTTTATTGTAAAAGGTTTTTGGTACAGTAGAGCAATGTGTGTTTTCTGGAAAAAACATAACTGGGCAGAAACAAATTTGTGGATGAGTGTTTACCAGTGCAAGATGACAGTCTGGCAAAGGTGATTTAACTACAAATGTCACATAATTTGGATCGGTGTACATGTTGTCTGTTTGACTATTATTTTAATAAAGGGCCATATGAAAAATATTTGTAAAGTAACTACAAGTTAATACTAGACACAATAGTTACCAAACATCTAAACAGTGCTTGTATGGTGTTACGCCACCACAACCTGCAAAAAAAGACTTGGGAGCTATAAGTGTTTCACTGTGTTTTGTTTTCAGATTGGGGATATATTTAATGGCTACATTAATCTGTCAAAATATCCACAGGCTCAGCTGAGGGCCGCTGTGATCCTGGTGATCAGCTTACAATGTACTTTTTATAAGAGTCTGAGGTGTTTTGCTTGTGTTTGTTCTAAGGGGCCAAGGGCCCTACCCCTTGGGATCAGTTAACACTATATGTACCACTGGACATGGAAGCCCTAGTAGTCAGCTTGCACCGTATGTACTTGCACTTTACTCTTCAAAAAGGCCCATTTTTAAGATGACATTGTGTTAAGAAACCCAGGTGTTATATTTGTGGTGCTCGTACTGAGGGGCCCCCGTGGCATCTTCATAAATCTTCATACGGTCATAAGTAAAGATAAGAAATAGGAAACACAGGGACGAGAGGTGACACAAAGTGCTTAATTATTGTTTAATTTATGCTTGAACAACTCGTTAACCATATATGTGGTGTACTGTATTAAACTAGTGGTGAAGATATATCGAAAAAATAAAGTAAAATAGTAAATAGAGTTGTTAATGGTTATTAGGAGTAAATATCTCTGCTTCTAATTATGTTGCCAACATACTGTTACTGTATTTCATCTTCTTCTGAGACTCTTGTCTGACTAACTTCTACAGCTTTAGAGCTACACCTACCAAATTATTCACAATCAGAACATTGTAGAGACAAGAAAGTGGTCTCATTTGAATCAAACTAGTCGTCTTTAATTATCACCATGAAAACTGTTGAGCCAGTATAGAGTCAGTATAGATAGAGATAGACTGAGATATGTCAGTAGACTTTAGGTGTTGCTCTGGCAACTTCCTTTCCACACACTAGCAACCATTTAGAGCACCCTAGCAACCGTATAACATCATAAATAATCATCTGTCTGTCTATTTTCTATCATCTAAATGTACAGGCCAGGCTTTTTCAAGCCAACAAAGTTTGTTCACAAACTTTACTCCTCTAGTCTAGTTGTTGTTGTTTTTGAAATGACATCTAGTAGACAAGAATGCATGTCTTCTGTTTAGTTTTCTTCATGTTTGCTACTTTTTTGTTATCTGTGAGTTAACTTTAAAAATTATTGATTACAGATGAAAATTTCATGTCAAGACAGACAGAAGAGGGATGAGGAGGACCAAGATGAACAGAACAACACCCCTGATTTTCTCCAGGACATTTGTATAGAAGTAAGTCATAGTTAAGGGCATTTTTGTTTATAATGTATGATTTAAACAGGTCTTTGTATTTTTTAAACACGCTATTACACATATATTCCCAAACAGCTAAATATATTTTCACCCAAAATGACCGTTTTGTCTTGTATTGCCTCATGTAGTTTTGAACCTGTATGACTGTCTTCTGTGGAACACAAGAATATTTTGAGAAATGCTATTTTCTGTTCATTCAATGCAAGTGGATTCTTCAACATACTATGTTTTGTGTCCTGCAGATGAAAAAGTGATACAGGTGTGAAATGACACGCGTGAGTCACACTAACTAACCCTTTTACAACATGAGTAAAATTGTGGACAGCACCTGGCAATATAGACATGTTTATGATGTTTTTGTTTCAGATAATTTGGCCAGCAAAATCACATTATAACAAAACACTAGATAGTAAAGTTTGAAGACAAACTTTATGTTGGCTTGACAAAGCCTGGCCTGAAAACTAGTGTAAAATAGTTTGAGCACAAAATGCCTTTAATGAATGTGGTTTCAGTGAGTGGGGACTAGAGTATGGGGCTAAACTTTCTGAACATTTAGAAACCTGTAGTTTATGGGGCTCTTCGTTCTTTCGCATTAACCGTCAACAACTTGCCTATACTAATACCTTTCTGTTTACTATATCTAACACTGCATGCAAAGGAAAAAGGGAAATTATCACAGCTTATTGGCAACTGATAACTTTAAACTTGTGCTGCTAAAAGTTAAAAAGTTAGTCTTGATTATGAATCATTAATAACATAACATAAGGCTTGCATTAGTATTTCTTTGCAGACTGCACAAACTGAACAGAAATGGATTACCGCAGGCAAACAATTTATTTGCTCAAATTCTGTAAATCGATATATTGTTTTAGAGGTTATCTGAAGAATAATGTAGAATATGGTGATAATGATGGTTTTAGTGATACACCTCTAACCCTTTTATTTGGACTTATACGTTGACATTGCATTTGACTTGTAGTTAAAAAAATATTAGAAGAAGAATTGTGTTCCTCGTCTAGTTTCCCTTTGGTATGAACCACATATTCTTAACCAAATTTGGGTAGTCAAAAGAGCCACTGTTTTGCTAGCCAACCTGCTTTGAAACACCGCTTCGACGAGCACTTCCACATTTTTTCCAAACTGATTTTTTAATATCAGGGACGATTTTCTAGCATTTTCAACAATCCTTGGGTGGAATCCTGACTAGTGATGAAACTATGATTATAGAGTGAGGTTTCCATTTACATTTAGCAGCAACTTTTAAGGTTTTGTTTAGTTTGACATTTGGTTGTGTGTTTCAGGAAAGAAAGCTCCAAGGAGGCCATGGAGTAGCGAAAAGTTCTTTAACAGTGCATTTCATTGACATTGACTCTTCAGAGTGTGTGTTCTGATGCACTGTATTATTCAGGCACTTTATAGTCTGAATGTACTCATCTCCTCTCTTACCTCCTCTCTTATTTCTCTTTGAAAAATATATGCAGTATTTACAGTGTCTTAAAGATACATCTTTCATTTCAAGAAATCTGCACAATTGTCAGTGCACTGCATTGTTTTCTGCATTGTTGAGTCTGCCTTTCTAGATCTGAGTTTTGTTAGTTTCTGTGGTTACGCATGTGTTCTCTTTCTGGCCTCAGTGTTTAGTGGTTGTGACCTTGAGCGTCGTGTTAAATACCATGTTTTTACCTGCCCGTCTGTCATACACTTATTCAACCACTATGTGTTGTGACAGTGACTAAATAAATGCCCACGTTTTCCTTGCAGAATGAATATGAACAACAACCTGGAGCTGAACAAGCTCAAAACTGTAGAGATGATAGCAGACTTCAGGAGGAACCCCCCTGCACTTTCCTCACTCACCATCATGGACAGCACTGT